>VUJU01000245.1:88550-124853 GCA_009835225.1 Aphis craccivora
ACACACACACACACACACACACACATGCATATATAAATTACTCTATGGTCTACCACAGCAGGCGGGAGGTCCAGTATTATACGTATAATAATAATATATTGCAAACGTATAAATTCATACACAGCATAATATGAATGTCCGTTGATGCTGACGATAATATTATTATAACTTTGTCGTGAGTAAAAATATGATGAATTTTCTGTGCATACAATACGAGATATTTTAGATTAACCTTTTTTTTTTAATACATATTATTGAAACTGGATAGTGACCATTATATCATTACAATTGTTTTAATAATAAGTAAATTACAATTCCTCTACGATTTTTTGTTTATCGTATTTAGTTTTCGTACACTGTGTTTTAATTGTATAAATTATTAATGTATACCTAGAAACATAGATTTTGTTATTGGAGATGAACAGCACAGTTTTAATTTTAATTTAAAATTCAATATTGAAATTATTAAAATATTATGTCTATAAAAATATAATAATTTTCAACAATATTATTACAAAATAATTTCAAATAATTATAAAAAAAAAATAATGTATTTTAAAGTAAAGGGTGTTCTTTGATCAAATAACACTATATGTATGCCATAAAATGAAGATAAATTATAAAAGTATAAAATAAAAAGTAAAATAAAAAATTACATTGTTATTTATATAACTTTATGTTAAAGATAAATCATAACATTAGGAATATGGTTGTGTTGATGCTCGATAAAAACCGTTATTTATGACTAGGGCTTGAAGTTTTATGCAAATGCACATTCTTCTACAATTCACCTAGAATAATTTTGATTAAAAATGTCGACGTTTCGTAATGTGTAGATTCTATAGTCAATTTTTTATTTTGCATATATTTGCATATTTCAGTAAAAATGACTATAAATTGCATATTTCTATATATTTGCATAAACGTTTCATATTTTATGAAAAGTAAATCAAAATCATTTTAAATGCTGTTCAGAATCGGTTTAACCTCTCGTAATAGCTATTTTTAACACTAATTTCCGTCATAAAATATCTTTAGATCACTGTCTGGACTACGCGATAACATCAATACTGTCAGCATGTAATAGGTAGTGTTGGAGAAATAAGCAATAACAATGAAAGTATTGAACAGTTGTCACTTGAAGATATTTCTTGTTTTAAATATTATGCTCTACGTAAAAAGACGTTTTTTCTAAGTATAAATTTATTCTATGTGACAATTGCAGTATTTCCCAATTTGAAAATCGTTGTTCAAATTATGTAACTTCGCGTTGGTATTTGTTTCCAAAAGTAATATTACGTTTTTGTTTCCAGTTTTACATTCATATAAACATGATAACATAATTTATTGTAATTGGTTGTAATATGAATTGTATTTTTAGTGTTTTTGAATTTTTATATGAGTAAATATATGAATATTCAACAATATTTGTTGCAATCAACTTCGCTAAAAATTTATGACACTTCTATTTTAAACATTTATATATATATATAATGATTGTCGATAGTTAGAAGGATGACTGAAAAAATTAATTCTTTAATGCACTTTTTGGGTACAAAAATTGCACATAAACACACGATAATACGAATTAAGAACATATTATAGTATAATAATGTAAAACAATAATGCATTGTTTGGTATAATCTAAATATAATGAATTTTAAGGTGTATTGAAATTAATCAAATTAAAATGTATTGTGTATCATGTATCTTAGAACTCTGGCAGTAATTTAGAATATTAAGTTATAAATAACATGAAGTATCAAGTTTCTGAACATTTATGTATCTATTTAGTATCAAGTTACTCATTGTAATATTCATGTATATCTGTATTTTAGTGATATTCTATAAACGCTGTCTCTCTGAATAAATAACGTTCACTAGATATTGTTGTAAAATACTGGGTAAAGAAAATTGACTATCGATTAAACTTTTAAATTACGACCTTACAGTATAAATTCATCTGGCATCAAACATTTTTTGACTAAAATGCCTTTAATTTTGAATATTATATCACTTTTAAATGTCATGGGCTTTAGATTGGCAGAAAAATACGTTTATATATTATATTATTGTAAGGTGTTAAGCACCAGGTTCGTTTTTATGTAAGAATAAATTGCTAAAACACGTTTTAGAATATAGAGTAAAATTTAAGTCAAAAATAAAATAGTCGTTTTGCATTAATTGTAAATAAAACTACACATATAATAATATGGGTTACTATAATGGTCTATCTTTGTCGTCCATGTGTTCTGTTGTAGACGATTTATGCGGTGTTACCACATGTATTTGCATAAGATATGTGTATTTATTTAGCATTTGGCAAACAATAATACTACTTGATCGCTCTACAAAATTTGCCTCACACGCTAATGGAACGTAAATATAAGCTGCAAGTTGCAACACAAGAATTATTCATCTTTCATTTTCGCCGTCGTATAGCATGGATACGACACTTGGTTCAATTTATTAACTCGGGAAGTTTGAAATCATCAAGTCTACTTAGAAAAAACTTTGATTAAACCATTAAAATCAGGTTATATAGCTCTAAAACAGTATTGGATATTTCCTAGGTTAAAAATATATTTTCAGATACTCGTTTCATCTCTCTCTCTCTTTCTCTCTTCAAAATAAAAATACGAATTCATTCGTCATTAGTCATCATTACACTTCCTTTCCTTTCAATTAAAATCAATGTAGATTAATGGTTATCACTAACAACCAAGACTTGATCTATAGTATATATTGTTTTTGATCATTACCGCACTAGTTAATATTTGCAAGAGAATATGGTTGAATAAACAGGTTAAATAAAAGTATTGAAGTAGAGAATTTTGAATTGTTATTTTGGTACAATGTATTGTAAGATATTTTTTTTAATCTCCAAAAGAGCATTAATTGTAACTTTTATTTTTGAGGAAAAAAACTCGTTAATGTAACACTTGAAAAATCACATTTCACTGCATCGATTAATTCTTAAAAACTAAGATTTTCTCGACAAATTAATTTCATTACCTATAACAATCATTGAAGAGTTCCAAATACTACAAAATTCAGATAAAATATCATTTAATTTAACATTAAGTTTTATAAGTTGTAATTTATTGATAGTTAATGACGTGTGCTTATTAATTTCAAAATTATAGTGATTATCGTCATTTAAATATAACATATTTTTTTGAAATAACAAAATAATTTTTAAATGGTATGAAAAATTATAAGTAAATCGAAGGCTAAAAAAATATACCAACAATATTTATTTAATTTTGTAGCTGCAGTAAATGTGTTGGTTTAATCAGAATACTTTTTAAGAGGCTTAAGGAGCTGTATGCTATGTACCTACTTGTATAATGTACCTATGCTTAATTGCTTATATTACAAATGTTTTAGTAAGTAGAATTTGAATAATACAATTATTATTAAATAATTTAAAATTAATAATTTAATTTAATTTTTATTATTAATTATTATATTAAATAATTATTTATAAATATTATATCTTAATGGTTTTCTTAGCCCAATAGCCATATTTTGTATCTTAAGTTATAAGTTTCTGCTGATACCATTTAAGAATAATATTATATTACATTTTTGATAAAAGTATATAAAATAATAATCATTTTATACAAAATTAGAAATTTAACATCACTGTAGTAAAATTAAAAATAAAACTATCATAACTAAATTGTATAATAAGTAATGGTATTATGAATTATGATTAACTTTATTTTATTTAAATATTATTCGGAAAAATTAGACCATGTTAATCTTATGATTTAAAAGTTGTAATTATAAATTATATTTTGCTTAAAACAGTATATTTAATTTAGCATAATACATATATTTGCTTTATTTATTATTATTTTTTTTTTTAATTATAAATCACTGAGAGATATGCGCTTTTTATTCTTAATGAAAAAAATTAAAAACTTTAGTAGGTATGTCAATAAAAGTTCACTATTCAAGTTGATTTAAAGCTTAAAAATAAAAATAAAACTTTAATCTATAATATATCGTTTCATTGTTTACAAATACTTATGTAATTAACATGAGATTATAGAAATATATATCAGTTTTATTTTCGTTGAATAAAAAATAATAATATGTACGAAATTCAAAAACACTGACTTACAGTATAACTGACAGAAGTTGTATCAAGCGAAGGCTAACGATGTACCTCACAAAATTGAAACCGGAAAATATACATTATACCTGAATAGAGAAAGGACTATGATTTTTTGATTATAGAAAACCAATTTTAAAACAAAAAAAAATCTTTAGGTCGACAAATAAAATGGCCATGCATTATGCACGGAAAAGAACATGTGAACTTAATATTATGAATTTACAGTGTGTATTATATACAGCGTGTAGTTAATGCATTATTCGTATATTTTTATTTTCTTTAAAAATTATGATATAATAACATAACATAATGAAATCAATATCGAAAGTTTAATATAGTAAAATAATTACTATTTGTTTACACCATATTAATTGGTCATATTCATATAATCAACAAATAATTACAGTTTGATATTGATTTGTGTATATATATATATATAACTATTAATTATTAACTGTTAACTATTGTATAAAGTTGTGATAAGGATTAAATAATTATATAATACCTATATACTGTTTTATGAAATATTTATCGTAAGTTTAAATAATATCTAAATGTATGCAAATGTAGTCACAGAAGTCGATAATTTAATATGATATATTTAATAATATGAACACATCGAAAAGTAAAAATTAAAAAAAATAATAATGAAATTAAATTAAACAAATCGCATGATGTAGGTAATAAATTATTAGCTAAAACATTGGGGAAATCACATTTTAGCTTGAAGAACTATATCTATTTTTTAATACCGTGCAAACAAACTAAATCTACTGTACAGTGAAATGTTTAAATACGAAATATTAAATAGATATTTATGAGTTCAGTGTGTCTTTAGAGAGTCATATATTATAAGTTACTGCTATATAGCGTTTGAAATAATATGTTACCAACGAAAAGCAAATATTCGCCGATAGGATTATTTAATGTTTACAAGTCGTTGCACTAACGTCTGCGTGAACTATAGGGTTTTAATACATTTTATAGAGTTCCTCAGGCTTTCAATGGTATTTCACATGTACAAATACAATTAAAAACGCAATAATAATAAAACCACAGTGCACTATAGCTCTTTTACTCATATGGTCCGTTGCTCGATTTTCGAGTTTTTATCTCTCAATTTGATTTCCCATCACGTCGGGTGAGAAATACACAAACTTGCATTGTTTATATGCACACATTGGCAAGCGAATGAAATAATAATAAAATAATATATATATATACAATAACATCGAACCTTTCGTAGATGACGTTTCAAAAATCTCTCAGGATAAAAACGGAAATATAAAATGAAAACAATAATATACAGCTAGACGTAAAGAGAATAAATTAAGATATTATAACTTTATAATAAACAGCTACCCTGTTTGAGCGCCGTTTATAAAACTACGAATCTCATAGAAACTTCTTGAATTATTTTTGTTCCAATATTCAAAACTATTAATTTAAGGTAAATATTATATAATATTTATTTAATCATATTATAAAAATAACAAAGTTGACTATCCTGAATTTAATATACTGCAGTTGTCTGTTAATAATAAATTAAAAAACTATTTGTGTATAATTCAAATCGGCTTCTAAATTATTAATAAATCACAATATGACGTATTGATATTTAAAAGTTATAAGCTTACAAGTTCTGCTTCACATGCGATTATTAGGAGGATTAAACTTTTTAATATAGATGTGTATTAAGGTATTCCCAAGTTTGACAAGAATAATGTGAATTCAATCCTCAACAACTCAGAAAAAAAATTGAGTTTTCTCTTGACTAGTAAACACACTGTATCCATCAAGAAAATTCGAAATACGTGTCCAAATAATTAATCTATTAGAGTTTCATGGATAATTTTATTATCCTTTCTGAGTAAGTTTGCACATGTATGTGTTATATTTATATAGTATAGTCGTAGTATTTTAGGTTATGAGCTGTAAAACCAATAAGGCATGAGCTGTTGAGAAGTCTTCAATTTTTTTTTATTCTATGTAAAAATTCTTTCGATCTATTATATGAGTTTTTATATTGGTAAGAAACTTATTAACTCCACCTACTATCCCTCAAAAAAAAAAAAAAATGGTTCTAGTTTCACTACTGGCGGCGTGTCCGTGTATTGATGAATATGACGATATAACGTCCGTCAAACACATTATAATATTATTATTACACTGTAGTGGACCCCAAACAAGAATGAGTACGATAAATTCGTGTTAAAATAGTGTCGACACTATTTTCAGTTCACTCTGAAAAACGGAATACTCAGCGTTTTAAGTCGTGTCTAAATGTGTCAGTAGTGTTATAAAAAACATACCATAGTTGCCTTTTATTATGCACACGAGGACTAGTATCTGTCTTGTTCATTTCACAGTTAAAAATTATTTATTTGTCTTGTGATATTTATATTTTGCGTTTTCTTCAAAAATAATGAGTATTATCCTCACATTTTCAAGCAATGCCATGCACTCGGAATAATAATAATCAACGTAAACGTACTTTGCTTGATGTAAAATCGCACCGGCGACAGCTCGTAACCAAGACCAGTGCGATACTAAAACATAGTATACGCATGTAATAATATATAGTGTCTCAAATACTATATTATGGTGACGTAGTAGCATATCCATAATAATATAATGCAGAGCTCTATTCCCAAAATAATAATTACCGTAAAATTAAGCCTGTTAATGGATTCGACTCGAGGGACTACTGCACACTTATTAGGGTCAGATGACTTTGAACGAGCCACCGCTGTCACAGGAATTACTGTATCACATCGCTGTTGTCTTTGTAGTATACACGATATTTTCTTTGAAATGTTAAAAATGTTTGTCAAAACAGAGTGGATCCGACGCACACAAGATGTATTCTCGACCATCAAATTGTGATCATCTTGATTTTTTTATGCTCTGTAGAGTTAGAGAATCTATTTAGCACTATTTTAGTTAATTTTGTGTATCACCATGTTGTTTTATTTTTCAGCAGTAGGTATTGTGTGGGAAGTTAAAGTGTTCCAAGAGTTTTATTAAGTTTTGAGAGTGAATACCACGTACATTTTGGGATTTTATTAACGGCTTTACACGGATGTGAGAAACTGAGATACTTATAAAAAGTTGACTTGTTCAAAATTGTTTAAAGTATTGACAATTACGTATTTAATATGAGTTTAATACGAGTACCGTTAACAATTATTTTTTGAATCTAATAGCAAAAAGTACTCATAGATTTTCAATTTAAAATAAATCTTGAGACCTGAATATTATATAATACAAAAAAGTCACTAATTATTTTATATTTAAACATCATATACTTGTAAAATTATTACTGGTATGTTTTTCATGGAGATACTTTAATTTCATTATTCCTTAGAAACATTTATCATCCTTTATTCCACCACTAAAATACATACATATTCATTGCATACAAATTATGAGGTAAGTAAATGACTTTAAATATTATATTATTATGGAATACCGAAAAAGAAGTTAGATGAACCTAGGAAAACCACATTTTCGGATTTTGCTCTAATTAAGACAAAAATTACTGTGTCAGTTATAAGTATTCGTAAATCATCAATTTGTACGGTTAGAGCACAATATTAATACTAGTTTGGGACCGAAAAATGTATTAAATTATTTAAAATGTGCCAGTATTGTTTTACTAGTCTTTTTGATAAATGTAATGGATCTGAACGGCTCCGGTGGTATTCGTGTACCTAGTTTAAAAACTTTTGTACAGAGAGACACCTCGGACCGGATGCGTCATTGGAATTTTATCAAATAGGCTGGAATCCAACTTTTCACATACAACATTCTTCAAGTAATAAACCGTTTGCTCAACAAACTATTCAATTGATTTTGATCCAACGGTCATGGGCATCACTGAGTTTAATTCGCCACTTTTAATCAATTTTAAAGCGCGACCAACTATTTATGTAACTATCTTAATTTGTACTTGGACCAAAAATTTTAACTTGTTATGTAACCTACAAAAAACTTCGTGAAAAATAGTTTTATACTCGTATAATATGGTTGCTATTTAATTGTAAAAATTAAGACGCCTTTACTCTTACATTTTATATAATTCATTTTAAAATTAAATGCGCGTAGTCGTGTAGGTACTAAATTTCATGGTAAACACAATTTTATATTCTACTCTATTAAATTACTGTAATATTATTATAATCGAGTACTTAAACTGGGTATTAGTTCACATAAGTAATCAACATAGTATCTAGTATCTACATAATAAATTGCTTAAAAATCTTTAAGCTAAATTCAAGCAAAAAATACTAATTATCATCGTAGGTACTTAAAAACTTAAAAAATAAAATAAAATCATGGAAACAAAGTTTTTTCTATCAAAATACGTCTAGAATTTTTTGTCAACAAGCATTTAAATTGGCAACAAATATCTAAAATGCTATTCCAATGATAAATATAACGTTAAATTATACAGTGCACATATAGAATAATATATATATATATATATAATATAATGATTGGGTTCTCAGAATAAGGATATTAGATAAATATTAAGCCAGCATCTGGTCATTAATCTACAAAATTGATGTGAGAGATAGTATAGTTGAAGTTAAATATTTACACATGAAAGATGGTTAATCAAACAACTTTAAAACGTTGACAGTGTGAAAAAAAGTTAGAAAATGTGTGAAAACAATTGCTGGATGGGTACATAATATTCACTTATTACGATTATATGGCTCAGTATATTACTTATGTGATTCACTTATAACCTTAATAAAGGCTTAAATCAAATATTTATGAAATCCAAGTCTCGTGTTTACTAATTCAATAGTATTTATCATCAACCATTATCATGACTAAACAATTAAGTTTTTATTTAGGTCCTATTTACTTGCAAACTATATTTTTAGCTAGTTTGTACAGAATTTATTAAAAATGCTTGATAATAATTATTAATAGTGTTGGCTTGAGAAGTATTTAAAGGCCTTGCATCAAATAACATAGTAACCGTCACGAATTCAGAATAGCTTATAATAATGATAATAGTAATTAGACTAATTTAGTGCCCGAATCATCGAAACCGCAGTATTTGTTTTTATTATTATAATTTTTAAAAATATTATTCTATAAATACCCGTAAAAATTAAATTCTAAACTGTAAAATATAGTTTTTTTCGTATTTAAAACAGTTTAATAGATTTAAATAAAAAATTATAAATACCTTTGGAAAATATCAATAACTTAAAGTGATATATATTCATACTTTGTATGTCAATTAAGCGTTTGGTATATCATAAGTGAATTATAATGATCTCAGTAGGTAACTTTAATATGGATAAAGTGTTATCGATATAAACGCTTTTAAGCTGAAATATTATAATACATTAAAGAATAAAAATACAGTTGTACAAAAAAATGATGTGTGTTCTTATTTATATTAGTGTCATATAATTTTTGTTTTACGTTTTTAGTAATTTATGTAACAACACAATAACCGAAGCAATGTTTATTTCAGGAGGAGAGTAGAAAAATAGTTGGTTATCCTTTGGTACTTCAAAATTAGCTACCTTTACCGAATAATAAGGTCATTTGTGAATTAATGATAGAAAGTAGCAAAATAAATATTACTGTTTTTCGTCAGATTCCATTAATCCAGTCATCTAGCTTTAGTAGCAAATAATATTGTATTGATGATATGCATATAATATTCAATAATCGGATATTGTGAATATCAAAAAACTGCGTTTAAGGCTAAATTGTTACTATAATTTTAATACTTTTTTTTCTTTCAATAACTAAAATTCAAAATACCATTTTATATTTTGTATCTTAAATAATATTATACTTGATTAAACGCATATTGCGTGTACCATATTTCAGATATGGCATTTTGCCATGGAATATTAAACTCGAAAATATTATACAAATAAATCGTTACAGATAACAAATTGTGTACCCTCTAATCCGAACCAGTAAAACAATAAATAATAAATTGTTCTCGTTGCGAGAAAATTGTTTTTGAACAATAGAGTCGTTCGAATAATTGAGACATATTATATTTTTAAAAGTTAGCACTCGCAGAATAATACGACTTTGATATTAATCATTAATAATCGTTCTGTACGTTATAATCATCTTATAAATCGCACATCGTCTCAACATAATACCCTATTTCATAATTCAACCGAGTACCGATTCGTCTATTATACGACCATAACAATGGCATTAATTATTTTGTGACATACAATACGTACCTATGTATACCTTATGTCTACGAATGTAGGGGCACCTATATTTTGTATATCTCTGGGGATGGTATACAAAACGAGAATCTGAGTTGATTGTTCTCCCGTAGGGTTAGTTAGTAGGTAAGCAGGCAGGCAGGCAGGTTTAAGCTGTGACATTGTGCTACCCGGCGAAACGCGGCGGCGAGAGACGAAGACCGGACAAAAAATCGATGTCATGGTCGTCGGCGGCTATTGCGGTCAAAAGAAAACGCTTTACACACGATCGAGTTCGATTGCAGGACGATAATATTATATTGGCACACAACCGCGTGCGTACGATATTCTTCTAACTGTTCTCTTCGTTTCTTTACGCTAGCCGCGTGCGTAGTTTTTCTTCTCATTTGAAAAAAAATGTTCAGAAAACGTAGTTGTTTATTTATTTATATGTTTGGATTCCGATGCTGTCAAAAAATTCTTCTAGTTTGTGTATATCAATATTCACACCAACGTGGTGCATAAACCCACTGTATTTTATGATAGGTAAGCTTCGAAAACGGTTTTCGAGTTATTCAAATAATGGTTGTTGTCAGTGTATTATAAATGTATAATATATAATGTAATATATAGAAGGAACAGCGGCTAACGTGATTTCTCGTATTCTATAATAATTTATTTTTAATCTAAATAACCGACAATCTGAAAAATACCATCAGATATCATTTCGAAATGTCACACAGTTAGGAAAAAAGATACAGAACGATTCACCGGTAATGATCAATCCAACTTTTTTTTTTTTTTTTGTTTATACATTTATTAAAATTATAATTATAATCCAAAAATATAAATTTTCGATATTAAATTGAAGCAAGAAGTTCAGAGTTTTAAATTTTATATGTTAAGAACAATTTGTTATAAAAAAGAACAAATTTAAAAATACAAAAACTTAGAAATAATTTATTATATTTGTCAATATCTTAGTATTTTTAGTTTTAAATTTTCAAAATTTATAATATGAATATATTGAGTTTTAGACTAAATAATATCACATAATATAATATTATATATTTGATGCAAAACTATTACAAAGTATTATTATCCTGTAATAACACAAAAATATAAAGCTAAAATAAAAATAAATAAGTTTAAAGTAATTTAAACATATATGAATAAATATGTTTAATAAATAAATGTAAGTATTAATTAATGTAATAATGATGTTTTAAAACGTTTAAATGAGTTTTAATACGTTTAGTAGATATGTAAATTTAGACAAGCGACATAAACCTTGAATAAACGCTGAAATATGTGGGACTCTTCCCTACACTTACAAGTGTTGGAGAATATAGTCATCTATCAGATATGAGTATCAAATTATTTAAATATGCGCTTTTACTTTCCTAGGATACCTAACTCCTAAAGCTCTCTAGGTCGTGATTCAAGAATATGAACAAGTACAACATGGTAATAAAATACAGATAAATTAATAATACGAATTAATATGGATAATATGATGCTCATGAACCTTAACTTATTCGCAGCTGTATTTGATTTATGCAGTTATCTTAATAAGGTTAAACATTTTAA
Source organism: Aphis craccivora (assembly GCA_009835225.1). Taxonomy (NCBI): domain Eukaryota; kingdom Metazoa; phylum Arthropoda; class Insecta; order Hemiptera; family Aphididae; genus Aphis; species Aphis craccivora. The sequence goes on from VUJU01000245.1 coordinate 100,473, forward strand.
ACACTCGAATCCAAATAAATACAACACTGATATGTTTTTATTAAAATTAAATAGGTTCCTTGTCGCTCGTAGGATCCGGTGGGGTTGATTTGCCTGGTTTCTATGCATTTATGAGAGGAGACGACCTGATCAAGCCGGTCAGAGTCGCAGGTGGCCTCATAAAAGGACTCTACGTTTCCGGAAAATTTGGCTTTCTCATTGGTGACAGAGACCCTCATTGGACCATCCCTTATGTCTGGCGGCACACAAAATAAATCACACGTTTTGCGCCACATTATTACAAATATGTGAGTGAGTTCCTACGTGACCATACATGTAAATCGTTCCTTTTATCAGTGATGAAAGATGTTAATTGGATTTTAACGATTATCTGCGTGTGACAATTTGATCGTTATTTATTGTATTGAATACTTAAGCAATATACAATCATGATTTGTGAGCATAACATTTCAATTCATAATACACATAGTCTAATAATTTATTATTAAGCTACTCGTTCGAATTCGGAAAAATAAAATTACCGTCACAGGACAGGTACTCCTTAAAAGATTAAAAATATTCAAGTATAGAAAATATGGTTTTCCAGTAGGTACATATTATCAATATATTATACTAAATTGTATTTGAAATATTACATGCACTATTAATAGTTAAAACTAAGCATGTTTGTGAATTCTGTATATTATAGTATACTTAAGGACTTCATCTTAACTGTGTACGCAGTGTATAGTATATTATTTGGTGAATACAATATTACTGAAGTATAAACTAACTATGAATGAAGAAAATTCTGTTCACTTGTGAATACTAAGTACAATAAGTGCATGTACTACTAAGATACAAAATCGAATAAATTTTCTAAGTGTCCGTGTCAACTAAAAAAAAAATAGTTTAATAATATCTATACAAAAATTTAATATCGATCTCCCGTATGACCTAACAGAAGGAGACAGCTAAATAAAGTAATATTAATATACTGATGATAACCATTGATGGAGGTGGTCAGAAAAATGGTAGGTGGGGATTATAAAACTTTCAGCGTAAACGTTTCTAGTCTATTTTTACGAGTTTAATACGTAATAAAATATTCATGAACGAGTTATGTAAATCGTAAAACTTATACAATCTACAAATCTACATATTATTAAATGCAGGGTTCAGTGATTTTACAACGTTGCGTTGGTGGTGACGATTGAACTCACGTGACACATACAATATTACAAATTTTATTCAAATTGTTACGGTTTTCACGAACAGAAAAAAACTATTTTCATTTAAATAGTATTGTCAATATATCGTAATTTGTCATTTAATACTGGGTTTGTTTTATATCACGCTAAAAGCTAAGCAATCATAGCACTAGAAATATGTATTAATTACTAATTACTTTAAGATGGCTTCAATAAAATATTCGATTTCAGTTTTAAATAATTGTAATTATTTTGCATAAGTTAATGTGAATAATATTAAAGCAGTTTATGTTAATATATTATATTCTCCGAAAAAAAATGATTTAGAATTGATAATCCTGTTTTTGGTATGTAATTTCTGTGCTACATCAGTACTCCCATTGCTGTTTTTAAAATATCAAATAATTAAAATGGTATGGTTAAATCGTGGGGTATCTGAATTTCTACGATTATAGTTTGGTGTTAACATTGTAGCTTTGTAACTATCACACGTATTACATTAAATCACTTAAAAAACAACACAAATTTAATGGCTTACAAGATTTTGTTTTTTTTAAAAAAGAATTACGAACGAATATCACAATATAAGCTATATGTGTTTTAAGAATATGTAAGTCACAAAGAAAAATAACATACCGTCGATTGTTTTTATTGTTTTATAAACAGATTAATTTATGTATGCTTTCACTTGTCTTTGTAACTTATTGGGAACTAAATTATCGTGTTTATGTTTATATATTTAGACTTAGTATATTATTATTATAATATGAATATTATATCAATGAAAAATTCGTGTTTATTTTGTGAAGTGTCTAAATGTACAATATAAATATATGGTTCAGTTGTTATAATCATAAATAAAACCAATAACAATTAAAAAAAAAAAAAAAGATAGTAGAATTGACCAATTTGTATAAGTTTTAAAAAGTGATATAGGCAATGAACAAAAAAAAAAAGTGTTGGAAAATCGCCAGTTGGCTATGTGTCCCTGTAATGTATATAAGAGCTGTGGTGTGGTGGTCAATTGCAATATTTAACGTTAGAAATGGCGATAATATAAAGAGAAAGTACTTCGGATTTCCTATGACTCCTAAGCTATAAAATTTTATTGGATTTGAAATGTATGTGTGCTCTTCGGTAATCACGTTGAACAGTGTAACGGTTTTAAGAAGACTTACGTAGTGGTAACGACGAGTGAAATGATGTAATATATATATATATATATTATATTTATACGTTCGCTTGCGGTGTATTGACACTGAATATTGTACACTTAATATTATCATTACGACCGGTGAATTAGGAAAAAGAAAAACGATTTATTTACGATTCTTTGTACGGACGGGAGTATAGCGCGTACACTATTGTATTTCCGTAGACTTACGATCGTCTTATTGAGGTCGGCGCGTGGCTTCGCCGTTGCAATACGTTTTCTAAATGTATAATACGGCACCTGTATATAGACATTGTGAGAGTGCAATAACTGTGCACGGTGTGTTGGTCAACGGCGGTCTTTAATAATAATATAGGAGACGGTAAGGAAAATAAAGCACAATAATAATACCTTGCCGTAGGATTTCCTATATAACCCCGGGCCCAGCAACCGTAATATCATATTGGATTTTGAACACGGGCAGCACGTGCGTTATTCGGTAATCACGTTGGACGACGTCAGGTGGACTTACTACCACTCTTTGCTCACTTTAATATTTCTGGGTCGTAACGTTATTACACGAAAAACGCGCTCTCGGGCTTTCCGAGAGCTGCAGCTCGATGTAGTTCTTGTATTACGCCGTGATCGGGTGCCACTTGAACGTGTATGTTGAACGAGCGAGTCCTCACGCCCCTACTGAACGCTGAGTATTACGAAAACCGTGTTTTTCACATTCGTAATTTGTCTTTACGCGACCAGGACACACACACCAGACGTTATTAGATCATAATATCGTATAGTACATTTTCTACACACGCGCTTGCATCGTTAATCGCATGCGTGCGAGATTGCTATTGTACTCGTATACACTGTGCGGTCGACGGAAATCGTTATAACATCGAAAACGGTTGGGGAATAAGAGAAAACGTCGTAGAGCTTTCTTAACATTAGACCACACCATATTCACTGTCCGTATAGTATAATATTATCACACCAGTACCAATGCGGTGTATGCCAAAAAAAATTCACAGAGGGATACAATTGCTTATTGACGTTTATATCGACCGTTCTAGTTATAATAAGATGAACTATTTAAATGTATTTTACCATAACAGATATATATTTTACTTGTATACTTTCATAATATTATAATTAAGGAAACATACTAATGGTATTGGAAATAGAAATAAATATTATATCAATATTAAAAAAATACAATAATAACTAAAATAAAAGTCAAGAACCATTGCATAATTCTAATTTCATGATCAAACGTTAGAACTTTTTTTCACTCATCCGTTAGTTTTTTGATATAGTAAATATTAAGTACTTTCTACTCAATCGTATGGTTATAAAGGTCACACGTGTTCAATCGTTCAATGGTTTTTTTTTTTTATGTGGTTTACCAACAACCTAACGTGAATAAAATAAAATAAAATGTGAATGGTTTTTTTTTTCAAATACAATTCACTGCTATGTTAACATTTAATTTCTATCTCAATTGTATTATATTGGATTAATAGTCACTGATTTATTGTCAAATACTAAAATAAAAAAGTATTATTATATATTTTGTGCTTTATCATTCTGGGCAAGATGTGCACAATCAAATTTGTCTTACAAATTACCTATTAATATTGAGGTAAACAAATAAAATATAATATTAATACTTTTAGAGACTGCTATCGTAATAATGTATACACTTGGATATATAAATTATGTCTACAACAGTGCGTTATAAATCGTATAGATATTTTTCATACACGACGAACAAACATATTAATCCAATTATGAAAAAAAATTTTTTTGCTTAAGTATTTTAAATGTTATTTTTATAAGTATTTGAGTTGTAATTTTAATATTTTTTTTTTTTTTTAACATATTAAGTGTGTAGATATTTAAGTCAATACGATTTTCGGAATATTTCACTTAATAAAAACAATTTATTTTATTTTATAATGAATCATGAGTTTTTTTTTGTGCTAAAAAAATGTGTCTATTTATTATTGTTATTAATTTTATTTTATTTTTCATGATTTTTTTTTTCGTTATTTTAATATATACATTACAGTTAAAAAATAATATACAGATATAGCTATTTCCTATATGTAATTCATTAATGTGAATCGAATTTCGATACCGTGGATATTATTGTTTGCAATTACTGATACCTAAGTAATGACAAACAAAATAAAGCGGTATATTGATGACACCAATGGTGTACACTGTACATATTATTATAGACCCAATATACTCGTATATTCGTAATATTGTTTTATTTTTAATCGTACCTTTATTGAAATATGTTAAAATCTCATTTAAAAATAGCAAATATGTAATTATTTTCAATATCACTCAATACCTAATGATAATTTAGTAATATGTTAATCGATTAAGATGATTATGTAGGTACTCCATAAAATCATAACACGGCTACATAGATAGGCAATTTAGCTACTCCGACGTCGTGAAGGGGAGAACTGCGTCTGTATGATCGAAAATAACCATATCGAAAACGGCCTCCACGACGCATGCCAGTTAGGTTACGTGTTAAGCACGTTGTGCAATAACAATAAATATAGATTTTCTATTTCAAAAATGAGATTTATTTCAATACGTAGGTGTATTATGACTATAACACATAATATAATACACTTCAATTTATCCTATAAAACAACTAGTACAATGCTCGTTTTCCTACGTTTTTTCTAATATAACTGAAGTACGCGAAACGAATAACTCATAGAATGAAACACAGTAACGTATTATTAAACAAGACGTTACTCCGCCTGTAAAGTAATTAATAATGGTTAATAATTATAGTAATATAATATTACTAACTCATCGCATGACGAAAAAAAATTGCCAAACGCCGTCGGCACGATGACAATATTATCATAATGATATCTCTATAAATGTTTTAAATATTTGAACAACGCGAGTACACTCGCGCGCGCGCGTGTGTGTCGTTCATTTTAATCACTTGGAACGGAGACGGTTATTTGCACATGCACGCACGGACATCAGGGCTGCTGCTGTCCTTTTCAAACGCCACCAACGTCGGCATGGCAACCGCGCATTTAGCGAGCATCAGGATTAATAACAATAGAGTTACACACACACACACTCAGATACGTACACGTTTTGATCACTATTATTATATCATCTTTTTACTTAAGTCTGATTTATTTATTTATTATTATTAATATTATTATTATAGTATATAATTATTATAAGAATAGTGTGAGTGCGAGGGTGTTTAAAAATTCCATCGACGTGTCGATTATTATGATATATTTTGATAGTATGCCAGATTGAATAAAATATGACGTGATCTAATTGAATTTAAGAGTGAAATTTTACGTTTTTTAAAGTAATTTTGTTGTTTTTAATTTTACTCATTTATTAGAACTTCTGTAATAATATTTAATTAAGTACCTACTTGCAATGGACTGTATAATCAATTAATTTAATATTGTAGTTTATACATTTTTAATTTTTAACAAATAAAAATAATGAGATATTAATGCAATTGATACTATAAATACATACAGCAAAAAATTGAGGAAAAAATATGTTTTTACATTTATAAAAGATTTGAAAAAGTGATGAAATTGTATGTATATATTGTGTATATCGATGTAGTATGCTTGTAGATATAAATGATACAATATTTGTCATAAACTGTACTCCTTATATTGCAGTGGTTACTAGACATACTAAAATATTAATCATTTAATTTTTGAATAGAACTTTTTTTTATCTATATGTAAATTATATTACTTTTGTATGTATTCATGAGACTTAACATTTCATTAATATAAATCAAAATGTTTACTGTATTTTATTATTTCATATTAAAGTGGATTTTTTTTTAGGTTTAATAAAACCTATGTATAATGCATATTATTATTTTATAATCAGAATCCCAGTGTTTTCTATAAAATTTTGATATTTTAATAAATTATTTGGATTTTAGAAAAAAATTAGCATTTGATATTTTGAATTGATTAAGTATTATATAATTTTTTTTTTTTTTATATTGAGATATTTATTTTAAGATTAAATTTTACTTTCAAAATAAATATAAATTAGTAATACAAATATATATGGTAGATATTTTTAATTATTTTTTTTTATATATATTTTATATAATATATAATAAAGACACGCATACAGAAATAATATAAAATTCCATTACATTTATACATTTTAAATTTGATCAACTAGAATATCCGTAAACAAGAGTTATAAGTCATTAAGTTACTACAAATTTTAAACAAAATAAATGCAATTTTTTTTAAGTAAAAAATTTGATATAGAAATTTAGTATACTATTAAATAAATCAATATTATAATCAATCTGATAGTAAATTCGTGATTTCTATAACACTGCGAGCCTGCAATGTTAAAGGTTTTAATATAGACTATAAAATATATTACATTCATTGTTTATTGTACGTTCGACGGTGGTATAAGATCAAATCGATATCATAATATTTCAAGTCAGCAAAACTCGAGTTTTTCACATAAACTTTTCAAATTTCTCATGATAAAGTTTTAACATGCACACGAATACCTTAGTGATGAAAATGCCCCGACAATAAATAAGAGTTTTATTAGTTACTGCATAGTACACAAAAACGGCTCCCAACCTATACAATATATTATTATAATAAGATTTGCAGTACAAAGGTGCAATTTTAATAGACAGAAATAGTTCAAATCCTTTCATATGCAAACGCTGCCCCACAATGAATACTGAATAAAAGACGCCATGGATAATCAAAATTTTAAGATGCTCTAAACTTTATAAAGTCTAAATAATTGGATCGTGATTAAAATGCATGATTGAAAAAAAAATATTTAACCATTTATATATAACCAATATTATTAAATAAGACTCACTTTACAATATAGTATGTTAAATCATTTAAAAATTAAACAAATTATATGTGTTTAAGCAAAACATAAAAGTTCAAATTTATAAGTAAAAATGATAAAACATTAATTCTGAGATTTCAGCTTAACCCACTACAATACCTCAAAAACTACAAATTTTTTAATAATTATAAAAACTTTAATTCAAACAACAGTGTAGTTGAGATTTTTTTATGAATTTGAAAAGGATGGCAGTACCGCGATAATTCGACATTTTGTTTAAGAGAGATACGTGACTCAAGAGGAACTTGGTAACTTAAAACATACAATTTTGGGTCCAATTACTTTTTAGTGCACTCAACTCTTTTATCATAAAACTGTTTTCATAAAACATTAATGTTAAAATAAAAATTCAATTTATTGCGATGGTTGTGGAAATGAAACCATTATTTATTAATTTTTTATTTTATTGTTTTATTTTTTATATTACTTTTTTGATTTTAAATTTAACTTAATAACTATAGTTTCAAATACTCTCAGTATTTATATAATTTTAAAATAAATCTATTTATCTTATTTTCTTCATATTATTATAGCTATAGCATAAATACTTAAATTTTTTTATTGAACAATTATTTCTTTAGAATATTTGTTAAATCTAAATGTATATTTGATTAAGTAGTTTTTAAGATATTAGACTGTGTATACTAATGTACTAAGTAAGTATAATAGTATTTAATGTGTTAATAATAGAATAGTTAGGTAATCTATACGATATCTCATAATATTACTAAATTATTAATAATGTAAATACTTACTTTAACTAAAACAGTACGTTAAATTAAAAACATAACATATTTTATATTTAAGCGGTTATCTATGCGAAATGTGTTCTTAAAAATTGTTTTATATAAATATAAAATGGTTTATCTAGTATTTATTAAATTTAGATAATTATTATCATAAACAGGCAACATATAAATAGTTAAAAGATTCTTATTACTATAATTTTCAAATCATTTTATTCCTCATAATCTTACCATACAAATTAATTACTATATATACCTTATACAGTTATACAATTGTCTATTTTATACTAATTTAACATTTTGTAATCATATCTGAAACTTGAAATATTTGAATTAATTAAATTATAAATTAGTTGAAAAATAAAAGTGCAATAAAATATAATTATAATTAATTATTTAAAAATATTCGAGTCATATTTCATATTATAATATGGGATCGATAAATAAAATATAATAAGTACCATGCCTTCAAACATAAATAAATTTGTCATTTATTAAGTATATACATTTTACAATGTTACAAAATATTCAAACATTATACTCGGAATGAAAAAGATAGTAAGATTTTAACTTTTAAAAGCATATTATCCAAATTAAAAAAATAAAAATGATAATTATACTCAAATGAAAGAAAACTTTCATTTCTCGTTAACGAAAGATCGATAAACAAAGACGGTTTAAATTGCAAAGCTGTGGTGATGGTGAAGATGGTATACTAGGTTGAACAAAATGACATAATAAAAATATATATAATATAAGTTTCTTATTATGACACCGCTGTCGTCGATCTTAATCTAAGACTTTTATGGAACATAATAATATAGATTTACTACCGATTAATATATCGATTGTTTCTGAGCACATTCAAATAACATAAACAGAAAAGCGCTTGAAAAGTCCTGTTTGTAAAATTGGAATTTGTTGTTTATAAAGTATGTAACACGATGCACGCAATTTGTTCAAAAACAAATACCATTAGACGTTGAAAAGATAATGACATAACAAACGATAATAAATTCCGTCGGGACCCATATAATTCATATTATGATTAAACTATATAAAAAATATAAGCTTAAGTTACGGTAGGTACTTAGGAATCGATTTAAGAACTAGCTAGGTCATTATATAAAATGTTTATTGTAAACATATTCTTAAAATTTAAATATATTCTATTATATTTTTAAAATTTGAATCACAATCTTTTAATGAACATTTAAAGTTAATATGTAACTATCTCGAATATTCAACATCATACCATTCTAATATAATTATTTGTGATTGATGTTTAAATTTAAAATGACTATACTTATCCAAATATTATACTAAAAACGGTTATTCCACTACCTATATATCTATCGTATAATCGATACAGAATATTATACCACAGTTATGTATTCAAAAATATAATTTATTTCATATTATAACATGAATAGATAAGATTTCAAGTTTTATACATGTTTGCATGGATGTCCATTTTTAAATTTATCTAGTATTAAATCATAATTTTTGTAATTAAAAAACTAATGCACTGAATTTATGTTTTTGACCATAGAATCTATATAGAAATCTCTCACTAAATATGTTCTTACATTTATTTGACGTAAAAAACAACTAACATTAAATATAGTTTTGAATACAACGCATAAGAAAAAAATATTAATAGGTATATAAGTATAGAGTAACAACCTACAGTTCTACAATGCTTTGTTAATATATAATTTTATGTTCCAATAGCTTATTTTTATATATATATACAAAAAAAGAATATTTTTTTTCACAAGCAGTGACAAAGTTTTTAGATTACATAATGTAGAATGAATGTATCGTAATATTATATGTATATCACTATCTTGGTAGAAATATTCTGCTGCCGGCAGAAATCAATTTTTCAATAACAATAGTTTAAACTTTTATAGATATACATTATAGTTATTGTAACAATTTATTTAAAAATATATATATTACAACAAAACTACATGGTCCTTAGTTTTTTTTTATTATTTTTAGTAAGTTATTACCTAAATAATTCAGAGTAAATATTATAAACTGTACTAAAATATTTGAAAATATATAATTGAAGTAGTTTTTTTTTTCAAATTTTTATATCTACGATTTATAATAATAATTATATAATATAAAAATAAAATATAAACTGCAAATATATACTTTTGTAATCGAAATGTATTGTGATTCATTACTTAACGTTGTTAAATTAACAACTGATATAATTTAAAATAATCCCAAGGTCTTTATAAAATCTTATAACAAGATGGTAGTGGAGAGGTCGAAATGAGGTGTATTTTTATGTGTATAATATGTTACTTTATTATGCATGACATTACTTCATCCTCTAAAATGATGTGACTTAGTGAACTAAACAGTAAAATGGATCCTAGTTATAAACTTAAAGACGTAATCAGTCAACATTATATGTAATGGAATCTACGTGTGAACGATAATGATATATCAGTAAGTGTAGAATTTATAGCATTATTAGAGTTTAAGTAATAAAGTAAATTTTGATGTAGCATTTACATACTCTGATATTTATCTAAATATATTAAATTTTTCGTTATGCAAAAGCGCACCCAGTCCAAAGTTAATAACTTTAATTCACGATGCGCTTAGAAATTTGTTGATTAGAATTTATTATACTTAGTTAAGAAGTTAGAAGCCATATAATAAATAACAATTAAGATCGTTTAACTTACAATACTATATCTTATTTCATTATTAAATTGTATTGTATTTGATTAAATAAAAATAAAATTTCTTATAATTCACGTAGAATCAGCGGGTAAAAGTAATACATTTTTATGACGTGATGATTTACTTAAGAAATTTTAATTTAATATGTCCTTAAATGATTATTTTATATACCACATTACAATAAAATAATGAATACTTAACATTTATAAACAAATGTTTTAAATTTTCTTTAAAAAAATTATTTATAATTAACACGTTACGAGCTTTATTTGTGTGTGTGTGTATATATATATATATATATTATGTGAACAGTAACAGGCATAGCATACAAAATTCGAATGGAATACATATTCTTGATATGTATGTATTAAGATAGTAATGAATTATTATTGAGGTTTTAAATAACGACTGAACGTTTCCTGTGAAACATTTTAATTTGGTTTAAATATTGCTTTTTTAATTATCTTATTTCTATTTTGATTTTTGGTCTAAGAAACGAATCGAAGTTTTCGGATAATATATTTAGGTCAAGCTGGTTCTTATGGAACTTTTGGGATTCGGTTAAGATGTGTTACATGATTCGCCTGGCCCTGAATAAAAATAAAATGTGATATACATTGGTACTATACTTTTTTTGTTACTCTATTATTATAATCTCATATTTTGTACAATTTATATATACGCAAGTCCTTTTAACAAATACTTAAAATTTTTGCACGGTACGACGTTTGATATTCTTATCAATTTTTTAGTGACATTATACTCAATATCTTGTCTTGGTATCGCATAAGCAACAAACATATTGAGAACACAACACTGTAGGTCTTTACTATATAATATATATAATATATTATTACTCAATATTACAAGCATACTCACACATATCCACTAACATTTATAATATATATATACGTGATAATATATCGTTGGTAGACAAAAGCCGACCACCCGGAAATGAGTAACGGTGGCGGGTGTCAGGAGAGCAGAAGAATTTGTGTTTGAAGTGCATTCTCGGACGCATTTTCCATCCGTAAGATATAAGGTTGTCGTTGCTTTTCAATAGTTTTCATAAAGCTTTGTCTGAGAGCAATAATGCAAGTTGTCTCTACACGCTATTTTGAACTCTCGTATTTATGTAACCCTCCATTCATCCATTTTTTTTTTTTTTTTTGTCTTTTTTATATTAAATCATTCATATTATTATAATTATCACCTATTTCTTACACCACTTTATCAGTTTCTTTGAAACCACAGAAGTATAAAATTAATTCGATTCAATATCTAAGATAATAATTAATAAATGATAGTTTCAACTCATTGGTTTAAGATTTTAAAACGTAAAACTCTGCATAATCAACGACATTAATTAATAATTATATAATTAAACTATAATTATCATTTTATGCTATTTACAAAGAAAAAACTAATATTTTTACTTATTTTAATTTAAGAAGTATTTCATATATTTTATTTTTTTATAGTCAAAGCCAAAGACTTAAATTTTAGGATATCTTTTTTTTTATAAAGGGCCACTTTTTATTGTACACATTTATCAGGTGCTTGATATATTGTAATAAATATATGCTGTAGGTAAATAAAAATAAATATTCTTAAAATAAAATTTAGCAATTTAATGATTACATTTTGAGCATCTAACTATAGTCTATAGTACTTGAGTTGAAACCATCATTGTTAACAACCATTATCTATATTGCTGTCTAGAACTCCAATTAAAATAAATTATGTTTAGACAATAACTTTCATTATAATATAATTTAATGTTATCAAATTACTATATTTTATGATAATATAATAATTTTTCAAAATTGTTTTCATAAATTACTTTTAAGTATTTTACGTTTTTCCTTAAATATTAAGTCAACTTTTATAGTAATACTTGTATTACTATAATTGTATACAACTATTTTAAAAAACAGATTTAAAAATACACATGTTTGTGTGCATGAGATAAAATATTGTAGAATAAAGTCAATGGTTAAATACTTTGAGCCCTCATTTTTCATTTTTTCATTTATTCAAAAACAATTTTATATTAGAGTGTGCTATGCATTTATATTACTTCAGAATCATTTTTCAAATAAGCAGATTGAATTATCGATGCTGCTTCTATATCTATATAGCTATCATATTTGTATTAAATACCTAGTGTATACTTTTGATGTATAGAATATATTCAACTATTAATATTATTTCCCACATTTAAAAAAATATTGTGATTCAAATAAAAATCTTAATGACACCATTAAAGTTATATAATATCATCCATAGTGCAACAGTTAAATTTAAAATTATGATATACTTGAAAATAACGCCAGTGTAGTTGCTGTTGAGTATACGAAAATTAATACAATAAATCGTGTTTTTCCATTTGTTACCTATTATATTTTCTCATTTTTCTTTAATAAATCATTTATCCTTTTTGTACTTAAATAAAAATAACTCAATGTATTTATTTAAATACACTTTTTCCAATTATTTATTTTATATAATCTTTTAACATTTTATTTCTGTTGTAGGTATAATATGATACTTTTGAAAATTATAGCTTACCACGCACTTACTAATAAGTTGGTAACATTACAATAAAATTTTATTATATATTCATAGATACATATTATAATATACATGTATTATACATTTTTAATTTTCTGGAGAAGAGAAATTATTGTCATCGGTGTTTTTAGATCAGAATACCTTATTGATAATATTATTTCAGACCCTTAATACCTATGAGCTTCCTAAATTTCTTTGTGAACTGCATCGGTTTTTTTTTTTTTTTGCAGACCATATAAGATGTATAAAAAGAGGAAATAATAAATATATTCAAAATGTGTACATAGTCGACTAACCCGAAAATCTATTTAAAGTTAAATCTGTATTATTAATAAAGAGCTAAATCTAAAATTTCAGCTCCGCACGAACAACTAGTACACGACTGCAGGATAATAATGCAAGCTTTCACGACTGCTGCACGAGTAATCACAGTGATTCGAAATAGTAAATTTTGGACGTGATGAGTCGCTGCAGCAGGTAGAAACGGATGATAATAATTAAATTCAGTTGAGTTTGATACAAACGAACGGAATCGTGTTAGTTTATTGTGTAAACCACATATACCATAGTTGTGGTGTCAAAAATAATACGAAATGAACCGTATACGGTCGTAGCAATACTTGTCTGTATTATTATTTTTTTTAGCTAATACATTCAAAACAAATCGGAAGGCAGCAAAAATTACGTAAATTACGTACGGACATGGTCTGTGGCTGGGTGACTTTTTCGGGCATTCATATTTTGCTAGAAAATTTAAATACTTTTTTTTTCTTTGCATTACCACCCAACCCGTTTGTTCACTTATCACATACTATGCATGCAACAAAAAGGAAAATTGACCTACTTCTTCGTAGCTACGCTATTTATTACCCGGGTTATTATTATTATTATTATTCGGTTGACTGTTAAATTATTTTTTTACTGATGAAATTATTTCAATAATAATATGCACGCACCTGTAACAATACGTGCGTATACTGTTTCGTAGAACAAATCATAATATTTTCACATATTAAAATTAAGTACGTAGGTACGTCATAAAACGTGTTTTGAACATGAGTAATTTTATACATAGTATAATATTTATATTATATAATATGTGAATAGAAATAAATTCACTTATCTATCAAAAGAACCGATAGTGGCTTATAATTTATAATGACATTTTCACTTTCCAAAGCGAGCATTTTATTCAAAACAATCATTATATCATAGCATTTGGGATAAATCGGCCGTTTGAAAATACATTATACTATATGTATATGTATATTATCATAAAGATTTATATATTGCATGTTTATACGTATAATCTAAATTCATTTCCGGCAACTGTGAAACGAATATCGATAACATTAACATCTTTAACGGACCTTAGTAAATCAGACTAAATGTGACACCCGAGGTCAACGCTTTTGTAGCCGGAAATATTCTTACTTCCGTAACGCCAGACCAACTTGATTGAAATGGCCGAAACCGATATCAAACATTACATTGGGACCGACAGTGATGAAAAACAAACGACATGGTTTATTTCATTACTGATGAGTTATGAGTATTGCGATAGTTACATATGGACTCATGGGTATCAATGCAGTTACAAATTTCAGATAACACAATATACACAATATAAGCTTTTTACTAATTAATTCACAGTCATAAACTAAATGGAATCGTGCGAATTTTCATTTCTAAAATTTAGTTAATCGAATAAACAGTAAACACTTAAATTAATATTATCTTTTTTAGTCCCCATCATGATATTTTATTTATATATATTTTTGTTTACAATATTACTTCAAATAACATTATTTTATTTATAGAGTTGTATACACTCTTCATTAAAATGTATTCTTACATATTATATGCCAAATGTCGTTTTAGTAAACGATATTAATATAATGAAAAAAAATTATCGATCGACTTACTTTATGTTGTCCGACCGCATGGGCGCCATCGAATATGAACAAATGATCGTTACAGTCCAATTGCAAACGATCAAAATGTATCATAAACCTTTGTAAGATGGAATGTGTTTGAAACGTTGTCACACAGTCTAAGTTCCGTTCATTTTGTGAGTCCAATACTGCGCCTTCGATTTTCCTGTATACTTGTTGCAGAAAATGGGTTTTGCATATAGTTTGCATATCATCTGTAACACGCAATGAAGTTGTTATCATATTATTGTAAAATATAAAAATTAGTGTTTATTTAAAAAAAAAACCGACTAGGTACGATAAATTAAACAAAATGTTTGTAATATCATTTCAATACAGTTTAGATGAATTTATGGCTGTCTGCAAGACCGTACGCTAATTAAACACAATGTTTTATTCACACAGGTGAGCATATGCGTCGTTACTGCGGGGTCTTATATTTGGGGGTCGGATATCCACCTCAATAATGCGCTGACATTTGTCGGGAGTAATAGACAATACAATATGGACAACGCACATACGTTTGAAACGAAATCATTAGTTTCGATAAGGTTGCAATCGGTTATTATCGCTGGGAAAATCAGTAAGCCATACCATGTAATTACAATGCAATAATATAAAATATGTATTTAATAATATTATTACCTAGAAAACCTTTGGCGAAAATATTTCTCCGAATAAGTTAATTGACATAATAATTGGATTTTTGATTTTTCGAGGATTTTAAATGTGTAACAACTTTTATTACATTATATTCATAAGTACATATAATTAAATGTTAAAAACCAATTCTTCGAAAAACTCATATTATCAGCTTTATTGCTATAGCCTATTATTTAGAAAATTGAATTACCTAATGGTACTGGTGAAAGTTTAGTTTAATTGACAAAACCATAAAAGTATGAAGTTCACAATATTAAATACATTATTAACGAAAAACTATTTATTTAATTATAAAATAATATAATACGTAAGTACACTACACAGTGCACATACGATGTATATATTGAAAGCTTTTCTAAAATATCCGTCACATAATTGAATTATTATATGTATTTCATACAGAAAATCACAATAAAATATAATAGTTTTTAAGAAAATTATATTTAATAAATTTTTAAATACTTCTAAAATCGTATTTTATGAATAATATATTTTTGAAATATTTCATGTGTATAATATACCCGACCTCAAAGTGAGCATTTAAACTGCTGAAGATGAGTAAAATCTACAAAAGTAAGTATACCATGAAAAAAATGTACATAATACTACGAGGTTATTTGGGGATATAAAATAGAATACGTACAGAAGAAAATAATTGTCGAGATGTGTTTGTTATCGAAAACTATAAATTTACACTATTAAACGATTTACATACTCGTTGGCCTTTGACTATTGATATAATGATTGTAAAACACATAACTTATAATACTATTACGATGGGATTTGGTTAAAATCATAATAAATATATATATCAATAAAAATGATTTCTAAATTATATAATTCGGAACATTAATTGTGACCAATGATCTCAGAAGACTCAGATTTAGTTCTAAACGTCAGTGTATTTGAATTGAGTTCTAAAAATCAGATATAACTTTGAAATTATCTAAGTTGAGTGTAGAGTTCTATAAAAATTTTTCAAAATTGAATACTGATTTTTAAAACCGTTTGTCTAAATTAAGTCTTGACTTTTATAATTAAAATACACCATTTTTAATCATATCCGTATTTATAATAAGATTTTAGACGTATTTTTTTTTATATTATAAATGTTGAGTAAACACAAATGGAAAGGGTAATGTTTTTATTGGAACAATATTATAGTAAACGCCTACGCCTACAAGGGGTTTCAGTAATTGTTATAATCAGTTTTTGTCTTGTAGGTACTTTAATTAGAATATATTTGTTTAATTTTTTGGGCTAAATTTGGATGCAGGCAGAAACGTTAGACATAAAGAAAATAAAAAAATTAAAAGATGAGTTAACTAATTTTTACATTTATTACAGTTAAATGAATAATGTTTTTCATACAACAAACACATAATACAATGACAAGTTGTTGGGGTTATTTCAAGCATTAATACTTCTAAGTTACGTTCCTTGTTAAATCACAAATTAATCAAAGCTAAGATCTAATTAAACGTAGAATTGGAATTTTTCTAATTCACGTGAAATTATCACAGAACAGCGCTGATGTAGCTGTAGGAATAACTGTAAGAGTAACTGTTATATAACAAAATCAAATAATGGAAGAATTTGTGTGATTGTGTATATTATACATTTTTTTCTTACGACTACAGCATTGGTCGTATACAACTAGGAAAAACGGTGATTGGAACAAAAAAAAAAAAAAAAAAAAAAATGTAATTACGTGAACCTTTAAGCGTCACACTCGCGTGAAACGTGTTAGTGACCACGAGGAAAGAATAAGAGGAAAGCAAATGCAAAAACATAAAAACAAATTCGAATACCAGGTCGTTTATGCTCAACCGTAAATCCCAAATTCATTTACACGCCGCATTCCCACCGTAAAGTTAAATTACGAAAAGCACAAGTAATATATGTAATCTACCCCATCCCCGGTGTTATAACTTGGGTATTTATCATTATTATACTCGTATTTTCTGGAAAATCGTTTTCAAGTCTTAATACATGCGTGCTCATATTATGATAATTTAAACTCACGCATACCTATATTCAGTTTTTTAGCGTTCTTTTTAAAAATTAATTCGTTACATTCCTCCTTTCTGAGAAATAAAAGTAACTAATTTCAATATTTTCAAGAAATACCCCTCATTTCTTTTCGGATTACTCAAAAAAAAAAAAAGAAAAAACCATGTGTAAGGTATGATAGCCCATACAAGTTCGATTACAAATATAAAAATTTAACGTCAAAAAAGTGGATAAGTGGGTACCGCTCTGCTGTATATTAGGTGCCGTATGGATCATTATTATATATTATAGGAGCGTTAAATTTGAATCCAATGATATGTATCATTGTATACGAAAAACGATTCTGAACAGAGATGATTTGTCAGCCTAGAATATAATTTCGAATGGTTGGTGAAAAAGGTGGTTTATGTTTTAATGGCCTGAATATACCAGAATTTAAGTTCTTTTATAATTATTATAATCTAAACTTATGAAAAATCTCGTATTGAATTTTCAACTTCGATTTTTAATTTTTTTAAGCTACAATAAGAACAACTCATAAGGAACCTTGTATTAAATTTTCAAAATTTTTTAGTCATCCAATATTTTTTATCGACACTTCAAAAAAAATTTCTCAACAAAGAAATCGAAAATTTCAGTGGTCTATAAATAACTCAAAAAAAGCCAAAAATTGTTGAAAATTTAACTGTATATAGATAACACTAACATAAACACTTGGTAAAATTACATGTATTTACAGTGATTAGTTTTTGAATTACAACCATATAAAAAAATCGATTTGTTCGAAAACTAGTTTTGCGTAAAAATTCCCGTTTTTCCGTCATTTTTTTTTTTTTTTTTGTTTTTCCCGGCGCTTTTGAAAACTATTGGGAATTTCAAAAAATTACCTCCCCAATGCACCAACTAGATTCATTTTGCTATAGGAAACCACCCCCAAAGTTTGAAAAGCTTTATTTCGACACGTTCTCGTGTACACAGACAAAAAAAAAAAAAAAAAAATGCATAATATTATATTATATGCTGTAGCCGGTAGGTACTGACATATTTTATAACATATAAATACTTAAAAAAAAAAAACACTCCATATTGTTATTACGCGTTTTGAAACGAATAAATATATTATTAAATAAATGAGAATTATACTTTTAAAGCCGTTTTAATATCATACTAAAGAATGCAATACATTTTTAATGAGACCCTATAATTCTGTCGGATTGGATTTACGAATTCGCTTCAGAAAACTACTTATACTAATAACATTATGTACATTTAAATATATGTATATAATGCCAGAGTGAAAAAGGGAAACTATATGAAAACTAAATTCCAATATTTTCAAAATAAAAAAACTAAATTTACATAATAAAATTGAAATTAAATTTACAGACTTACAGTCAAGGTGCGATCTTACAGAACACACTGGTATAGATTCCAATCGTGTTGAAATATTTAAATACAACTGAGATCATTTACAATACCAAAATAATTACAATTTTATCGTAATAAATAATATGATTATACAAATTTATAAAATGTGTGCTATGTAACTAATAGAATATAGATGATGTTATAAAATGGTTAAAACTTTAGATACAGTAATATTATCCATAGACAGTTTATTATTAAAAAATAAATGCAAATATTTAGACTTTTATGATACATAGTCAGATCAATATAGGTAAATCAATATTAATCAGTATTAATAGTCAACTGCCAACATATTTTGTTACGAAAAATACAAAAACAACTACATCATTGCAAAACGTTTGTTCATAAATAGCAATATTGTTCAAAAATATCTTACTACGTTCAGTATAAATATAAATAAATAAAAAAACGTAAATCTTTTTAAATGTTTGTATATTTACAGAAAACCCTCTATTATCCGTGCGTAGTTGTACGTCAACTTCTGTCAGACACCATCATAACGGCATCGTGAATTATAAATAGAATATTTCACGTCCGTATTTTGGGTACACACGTACTTATAGAAAAATAAAAAACTTATCTATGAAAACAGTTCGGGATTGGTATAAAAAAAACCAAGAAGAACCTATCAAATTTTTTTTAAATTATTTTATTATATCATATTATACGTATATTAATACGTATATTAGTACCTATATTGTTAAAATGAAAATAGGTATAATAATTATAATTTATAAATATAAGAGTAAACTTTTTCTTTTATCTATCGCTTTTTTGGTACTGTTTTAGACGGTTAATCAACTGATTACTAAAATGCCTATTTTGAAAATGGCATGGTGTATTGGTGTATAATTTATCAAATGTAATGATCATATACAATTTTGATTTATTTATCTATGATATAGGGAATTTAATAAAATTTTAAATCTTATACAAGGATATTGGGGTTTTTGTTTAATTTTTTTTATTTGACTTTTACTATAACTCTGTTACAAGCTTGTATTTTTACTATTTTGACCCAAGCTTCTTATATATAATTTTGTAGTACCTGATTTTCCGTACGAATACATTTGTATGTATAATTTTAGTTTGAAATATGAATACAAGGATGACTTGTATAATGGTAGATATTAATTCTTACGTGACTTTCTTTTAGTTTTTTTGCAACAATTGTTACGTTCTAGTTGAAAAAATAATAAATAAAAAAAAGATTATTATTACCTATCATTATATAATATTATTAATAATAGTACTGTACATTTTGTATAAATACTATAAACATAAGAGCATTTGATTTTCTTCGTATTTAACTTTATCAAATTTAAATTCAATATAATCATATTAATATACTAATATGCATGAACCATCACATCAAAATTAACGAAATATTATGTTTAATAATAAATTTATTAATTTAAATTGAAATATTAACATATATCTACATTTTGTATTTTTATATTTTTAATTCCTAAATGGTTTTAATTTGGAACATTTTTTTTCTTTAGTGTTATTAATTAATCACTTAAAATAAAAAAGTATTACTAACTTTAATGTTTATGGACATTGTTATATAAATATTATTATTTTTAATAATTTAAGTTGTACCTATTAATATATGAACATATAATATGCTAAGTTCGAGGAACATAAAGTACATTTGACTATTTTTGAGTTGAAGTTGACCAGTAGTAAATAGTGTTTTAGAAATTGAGTTTATTAATGATTTTAGAATATTTTTATACTCTATTTTGAATATTTTAACTTTTTGGTGGTTAAAATTATATTTAGTGTATGATCCACTACTTTTGAAGCATGGCTCTAGTTTATAAAAATATGTATATACATAATTCTAGAATAAGATATTAGGATGAATACTTTTTTTTTTATCGGCGGAGCAATGAACATAATATATTTTTACAACAATGTATTTTGTGAGTATAAAGATACTTTTATAGTAAAAAATTTCTCTGATCATCATCCTTGATCAAAACTTCAGGGTAGAAAATTTAATAAAAGTCGATTTTCTTAAGAGGTTAAAATTTAAAATTGTTAGTCTTTTTTTAAGATTATTGAGGAGAAAAACAAATACAAATATTCAATAAAATTATAATATAGTTAATGAAATAATTAAAAGTATGACCTTAAGTAAGACTTTCTTAATAACCATTGTTTGATTTATATTTTTTCTTTAAATATTGATAAAAATATTTTTACACAGTAAAAATTATAAGAAATTAAAGTCTTAACACTAATTTGAAAATAACTAGAGATTTCTATATTTTAAAATCTTTAATAATTATAGTAAAAAATTGTGTTAGTACTAAAGATATAAATAAATACAGTATAAGTAGGTACTATAATGCAGTTTTTCATATCGATACAGTTTCATGGGAATATTTTAAAACGGATTAGTTGCTTATTTTTTTCAGTATAAATTTCAATGAATTGGAAGCTTTTGATTGTTTAATATTACGCGGGTATTATAATTGATTAATTAAAATTTAAAAGCAATTTCGGGTATAGGTATGTGTTATAATAGAAGCATAACGTTCGATATGCGTAGACATCACGTTTTATTGGTGCGCTCGTATTGTTTAACAATAATACTGCAGAGTACGCGAGAGAATTTAATAACGTTTAGCGGATGAATCTTATTTTTGAAAATGACTAAACAATGATTCATCAGGTATATTACATTATCGAACGTCAATATTCTCAACAGCCTTATTGTTAGGTGCCTACGGATATAAATAATAACAACGCCGATTAAAACATTATCTTTGTACTCGTCTATATATTTTAATGCATAAAAGAATATCGGCTACAATACTCGTTATGTATATTATTATATTATATATATATACGTATCGTATATCCGGGGTGAATACAAAGGCATGCACGTTGATAATAATTCGGTCTCGTTTGGTTTTTATTATTAAATCGATAGACGCGCCGTACATATTGTATTGTAGCCCGTAGGTTTATGTCATCACTTGGCTGATCATATTCGAAAATGCACGTAATTCGTATTAATTGTACGTGCGAAGAGTAGTACGTTAGATTAGAGTCGGCTGTTTTTTTCTGTGTACCTACTTCAGGTTTACACGGAAAGAATTCACGTGATTGCTTAAATATTTAATTACCGAATACTATTGAAGTACAAAGGTGAACTGTATTATATTTGACATACGTGTACAGTACATTATATTTAAAAAAAAACTCCTGCGTATATATAACATTGCGTTTATTTTTGTATTATGTTTTAATGCGATGCATTGGTATGATGGTAGGTACCGCTACTGTTCCTGAAACCGTGATATTTCAACATGTTTATTATTTATTTATGTACATAATATGTATGTATTTGTATTTTTGTTTTTTATGCTATTCGTTACATCGGTACCTATTTCTGCTGCTATACTAAACATATAAAACGATAACAATAAAATACATATCATCCTGTTGCAGTTGTGGTGAAAACAAAAGCGCATTTCGCAACATTTCTTTTCAGAAATAAATATATTGATTCTCATCGAACAGCGGGTGGGCTTATTTTATCCACACCGAAAACCTTACGAACCCGTGACCCTTTGCCATCGAATATATATATTTAACTGTGTATAAATATAGGTGCCACCCGCCGCGACGGCGGATTCACTCGGAGTGGTTTTTCACAACACCGTGCAGCCGCGGTGTCAACGGTGGTGGTTTCGATAAAGGCAATAGTGTATTCGTGTAAGTGGTGTGTGTCCGGGAAGAGGGTGAGTTGCTAATGCATTTCCGGATTAAAAGTTTGAAAATAAATATTTTCTTTGGAACGCACACGAATGATGTATGCATTGGTGACGATGAGTACGCGTAAAAAGGGCAGAAGAGAGAAAAACGAGAGAGGAAAAAACAGAAAGAGAAAAAACTAGCAAACGAAAAGTGATGTAGTGTTTATAGCGATGATTTGGTCTTGCCGCACCACAATTTTAGACAAGGTTACGCTGCTCCTCGATTTTCTCGAAACGGTCTCGTATTATAATACAGATATATCGTTTATGTGGGTAAAATAATATAATGTAATATATAAAGTCAGATTTGGATTTTGAGTAAAGTCCGTTTGAGTGTACTCATACCACTCCCCCTCCCCCGCACAAACTGTGGGTTCTTTCGTCAGGAGATTTGCACGTCCCAAGCTTAGCGACGTCTTATTATGTTTACCTAAGTACCTAAACGTTCCACAAAGGTAAATGCAGCGTTGTAATGCCCCGCGGTATTGTATAAAATATTTATTTTCTCCCTGTTTATAAACATTCACCTGTCCATCTGACGACCCCCGTGGTTATACACATAGAAATCCAGAAATGTGCATTTGTGATCGTATATGTGTGCACTTACGTATTATGTGCACAGAATACTGACGGACATGAAAATCAGTAATTGCGTCAACACGAAATCTTATACAATAATAATAATAGCCAATTTGCGCAGGAAATCATATAAGTGACTATTCATAACAAATTCAATACTTAACCAAAGCATTCAAGTTGAAGTATTTATGGAATAATTGAGGTCGTTCGGGCATTATTCAGATCAGCTAATGCTTCTTAAGCAACGGTAACGTAAAATAATACATAAATTAAAAACAATTCGAGATGTTTGTTTTTAACGAGTATTTATTTTAACGTAATTGTAAACTGTGATAAACTTTAAGTGAAAATTACATAATAGGAATTATTTATATCTCAACGAAATTTTTAACTTTTAACATTGATTATTAGAGTTTGTTTTCATTA
This sequence comes from Aphis craccivora, assembly GCA_009835225.1. Taxonomy (NCBI): domain Eukaryota; kingdom Metazoa; phylum Arthropoda; class Insecta; order Hemiptera; family Aphididae; genus Aphis; species Aphis craccivora. The sequence goes on from VUJU01000245.1 coordinate 124,608, forward strand.
ATAATTCATAGTTATCTTTATCCGAAATATTTTCATTGATAGCGATATATTATTTATATACCTACTCATTAAAATATATAAATATGTCATATGAATACGAGTTTCTTCTAAAATGGTTTTTAATCATTTTTTTTTACATTATTTAAATAGTCATAACCAAACAATAATTTTGGAGAAATACAGTTTTTACTATTTTTATCATTATTTTCTTTAATTAAGAATTAGTTAATTTATTTAGTCTTAAAT
>VUJU01000245.1:124903-135303 GCA_009835225.1 Aphis craccivora
ATTATTGTGTTCATATATTCTTCAATGCAGAATATTTTTTTAATATTTTCAAATATATGAACATCAGTTTTTTAACGAGTAGTTAATTAGTTATAAGTATTAAAATATTATATTAGTTGACTCGTAAACTTATTTTTATTTAAAGTTATTATTGTGGCTAGAAATGTTCGATATTTTTTAATTGGCGAGTTTGGTAAATTAGCAATGAGTATAAATCATATATTTCATTTCCAAGTATTTTAAGAGTCAAAATATTTTTAAAATTTTATTACATATAATATGTTAATGGACATTATCTTGTTTATCAATTACAATTTTTCAAAACATACAACGTATATTTAATATAAAATCAAAGTATGTCGAAAACCACATAATTATTAATCTACATATAATGTTATCATGTGAATTTAAATTTTAAATCATACGTCCACATTTCAAAGTGTGCAAGTGAGCCGCATATATTACGATATTATTCCATTAATTGATCTTACAATATATTATGTGTGCTTTTCATAAGTAATTCATTTTGAAAATGTGTTTCAAAACGATATATGGAGCAATATAGTTTAGGTAGTGCTATTTAAATGACTTATATTAGATTCTGAGTGGGACGATACATAATATATTGGATTTACAATGGTGACTTGATTTCATATATTAATTACCACCGCAGAGACTTGAAGTTTCACCTATTTTTAGTATTATATATATATATTTAATTTAACGTTTCGACTTGTTGTTTTAATGTTAACATTTTTTGTTGATTTTCGATTTGCATTTTTTTTTTTTTTTTTTTATTACTAAAAGATTGAACATTTAACACAAAATTATTCATAAGTTTTTTTTTACTGGAATTTAAATATAAGTTTGGAATAAAGATAGAGCATTAAAGGAAATACGACTGATTAACTAGGTACAAATTTGAATTAGTTTAATAACAAACTATTTTATTATTATTTTTATTAAAATAGTACCTAACTTACTTCTCTAATTTTTAATCGAATATGCTAAAAAGAATATATATATATATATTATATATATTTTTTAGAGTATATACTCTATAGTATCATGTTTCGAGTTTTTTATCCTAGTTTTATAAAAATTATAAATACATAATATAAACACCAACTGTCTCTAGTCTTTTAGAGTAAGGATATGTTTATAGACAGCAATTGACCAATTGACTTAAATAATCATGTTGAATCCAAGGTTTATTACAAATTTTACAACTATTTTACATATTTAACATACTTAACGAAAACGTAAATTCTTACAAAACATTTGGTCCTGACATAACATTAAACAAAATATAATATTATGTGATATTTACACATAAAAGTATTTTTGAAATTTCTTAAAATGATAAAACTGCAATTTTTAATTTTAGAAAAATAATAAATTCTTACAACATAGTATTCTAAGTACAAGATATGACCTTTATTCGTAATTCATTTTTTAAGCCAGTTATTACCAGTTTATTTTACCATTATTGAGTTTACGCCACCGTGAAATGATCACTTACAACGGTTTATTGAAATATCTCGCCTGAAGTCACATCCAATACGATACTTAATGTTTTTTTAGTCTACTGATAATATGGCGTGTATAGGTACTAGAAAATTCACAATTTAGATCAAATGGTTTTTATCGTTATTATTTTTATTTTATATAACTTCCTACCAGTTTTATTCAATTTATATTTTCTGATAAAAATCATGTCTTCGTGAACATTTCAAATGCATTTTATTTGTATTTATTTATTTGATTTCCATTGCAGCGAGAGAAAAAACTAGTATGAAAATCATTCTTCATCTACAAAAGAATATTATATTCAACAAACGTAGATATACCAAATCTTGTTTTAAGTATATAATATATATATTGCGTATATTATATTGCCGGTGTGTTCAAATATTTTGTTACAATAACACTTGTGCTGTGTTTGAAATTGCATAAGATACGATTTTATAAAATGTGTTTAAAAAAAATATATTCGTATATTTCGTATCATAATATTACGCTGTAATTATAGAAAATTATTGTACAAGAATACGATTACCATAATGGTTCTTTGTCATTACCTATTACAGTATTTTGCTATTTCGTTATTAGAAAAATATATCTACGGAGCTATGGCGATTTGAATGCAAACAAATCAGTATTTTTATATATCCATTACATGGGAAAATGTTTAACAACTATGTAACCATTGGTCATTTATAAGCGCCAATGTCTACAAGACACTTCAACTTAAAGAATATTGACATACCTATGAAAATCCATTTTATTCAATTTACACAATGATCGCATGCATATTTAATGAAGTAAAGGAAGATATACAAACTAAATACAAATTAAAAAAATTATTCGTATATAATTACGTCGTTAATTTAATACTTCAAAGGTTCAGCAAATAAAATACAAATAAATATTATTTTTAACGGTTTCAGCAACCACAAAACACGCAGTGTGTTGTTGACTTGTGGCATAGCGTTTATCGTTATTACCTATAGTAAGTATAGATGCAACACATATTTATTAATTATTTATAACTGTAAGAATATAACATAATATTACATTATATACAGTGTACAAATAAAGTATTAAGGTGTCCTTGATTTTTTTTTATACAAATCTATACTAATTACGTCCTAGATCGTATAAAAATTAATCAAATAAAATGTTAATTAAAAAAATATAAATGTAGGTATATTTAGTTCATCGTCATTTTTATCTTTTAAACTTCCAATATATCAATTTAAAATAATTATAAAATAATATACCTAAAAAAAAACTTAAATTCACAAGGTTGAATATTGATAATATAAAGATAACGTAGTTGTCATACATTTAATTTGACCTACAGACAATAAGTATTTATATAACATATGAAAAAATTTTAAAAATTAAATAAAAATTTTTTTTTAAATTAAAATGTTTTTTTATATGAATTATATTAATAAAATATAAATGTCACATTTGTAAAGCCGAAATATTTTAATGCAATATTAAATATGAACTATATAATATGGTATATTATAATTGTTTTTAAAAATTTTAAGATTTAAAAATTTACTTATTACATTTAATATTTATTATTAAATATTTATTGCAGCAATCGTATGTAAACAAACTTTAAAGTACAATAATTGCGAGGGTCGATATTGCACAGTTCTCTCTATCATTTATTGACAGGTATATGCAATTAAAGGGTTGAGGAAAACCGACTCGATGTTAACCAAAATCCCAAAAGGCAAACACAACAAATCGTTAGGTACTAAATAAATTTCATTTCCCACACATTTCAGATTTTTTATAGCTTACAATGAATATTCTAACCTTTATAGTGACGTAAATGTCAAGTAAATATATAATTTTTTTTCCATATATAGGAATATTTATGTTTTTCACAGTGTAGGTACTATTTTAATGGCTCACACAATAAAAAATTATTAAATATAAAAAAATCATTTATTCCACGATGATTTACAAAATGTATTATAAATTATTTAAAATAATAAATTTTATATTTTTATGTAAAAATTTTAATTGTTTTATCGATGTATAATAAATATCATTCAAATGTGAAGCACATGAATATAAATTATACTTAAGTATGTTTTTCTTTCATCAAGAATTTAAAAATTTCTGATTACATCAAACCTAAATTATATAAGTTAATATAAAATAAATTAACTTTATGCAGACCATGTACCTATACAAAATCATAAAAATTTGAATAATAATAGTAATTATTAATTATAAAATATTATCTAATAGTAAAATAATTAGATATCATTTATCCTTTTTAAGACAAAGTAACCTTCACAGACAACATAATATAATCGTTTAAAATTATACGTAAATAAATACATTTTTGAACGAGTTTTGTTGTTTTTTCTTTATGTATAAAAATATATTATAGCTTATAAGAAAATCATATAATATTTTTTTTTACATCTTATAATATTATTGATAACTGAAAAAAAAAAATGATGCAAATTACTTTTAATTAATATGTAGTTAGTGTGTTATTAACTGTTAAGATATTTTAAGATATTTTTTCTGTCACTATTCTGCCTAACCTAAAATGTTTTCAACTCAAAGACGAAAAGTATTTCATGGAAATATAATTCACAAAATTATGAACATAAAGTAAACGCAGAATAAAAGTATATAAAATATATGTTGATATATATTAATAACAATTCAGAATAAAAATTCCAATCATAAATGTTATTAAACTAACATTTTTTACTTATTTTCAAATGTAATAGTTTGAAAATAATAATATAGGATTTCATGATTTTGTTATTCGTATATTATATTCAAGTTCTTTTTTTTTTTAAATAAAAAAAAAATCAAACTTAGTTAATTAAGTATAGGAAAATATTTTATCCTTACTATGGAGTTATGATAATATGGTGTATAGGTATATAGATGACTCTAAGATAGTCGACACATTGGTATTTAAACGCTTACTACGCGATGAACAGTGACCACTGACTAACTGACGTATTCCGTTTGGAAATGAATACCTTTCAACTTTCAATTAAAAGTAATCTAGCTATGGTGATCGTTGCAGGTACACATGTCATGCTGTGGGTTTAATTGAACCTAAGTGCATATCGCACATAATATTATATTTGAAATTTGGGCGAAACCGACCAGTTGGGACGGAATATATCTATGGGTGTTTGGGTGTTTAAGCACGAAGTGTATTTATCATGTGGTCTAATTATATTCAACGTATAATATATACACAACATCCGAAAAATTATGATATAATAATATTACTATAATCATATAGTTTAATGCCATGTAATATTCTTATACGACATTAAATCATTGGTCGAAAATAATTTCTGAAATTTATAATGTTATAATTAATATTTTCGAACATTTAAATTATGTACCTACCTTTGTTAATTTATTGCAATAATGATAAGATTAAATAATTGTCTACAATAAGCTCAAAAAATAAATTATACTTGTATATCGGCACAGGTACATTAGAAGCACTAAATAGGTCATAACGATATTTTAGTAATTATTTTTTTTTTTTTATATATATATATAACGTACTTTCAGCAATATTTGTGACTGCGTAGATAGTGTAGTCATCGGTTTGATTTTATACGAGGAAAAAAAAAACTACGAAACACTAAATATTGCAGTTGTAGAATAGGCACCGTAGGCCAGAGATTAGGGAGTAAAAAGGGATTCAAGTTAGATGTTGTAATATGAAATATGTAACGAAACATGTGTGCTGAGAGTATTATCTCTGAGGATTGAGACGTCTCTCTGAAAAGAAAATAATATCACCACTACCACTACCGTCCTTTCACAAACGTTTAATATTATAATAGGTTGGTTGGCCGTATACGATAAACGCATGTCCTATATATACCATTCACTGCATGCAGGAACTTACGGTAAACAAATCTCCCTGTAATTTACTGCAGGGATTAAAAAATGTTTTAAATTTTTAATATTCATTTTCATTTTTGTTTTTAAATTTAAAAATTCTTATACAAAATCTATTTATTTTTTATTTTAGATAAAAGTGTTTTTTTTTTTTTTTTTGGAACCTTGGTGAGAACCATTAGTTTCAACAAAGATAAAAGTGTTATTGTTATTAATTTATCACGTTAAATAGAAGAATGTATTTTAATAATTATACATGATTTAGTTATATTTGTAAAATTTAAAGAGAGCAGGTACCTAGAAATTAATAGATATTTAGTAAAAGTTAATACTTTAAACATAGGTACCTATAAAGTATTAGATTTAAGGCTGTGGAGATCAAAAATTCGAAATATTGATAATTTATTGTCAATAATGTAATATGGGATATTTATATGCATGTATAATAATTGAACGTTACTGTTAACATTAGAAACTTAATTAAAACCACTTAAAAACCTAAAATATTTTAAATGCTCGTTAATATTTAAAATATTAAAGTGTCCAATTTAAATTTTGTCAAAAAAATTGTATTTATTATATTTTTTATTAGATTATGTAGAAATAAATATTTTTGTTTAATTTAAAAATTAAAAAAAAGTTGTTTTAAGACTAAACACTTGTTGAATTAAAAAATAAAATATGCTTTTCCTACATAACTTAATAAATAAATAGAAAAAAATAATTGGTTAACCTTTTATTCATTAGTTTAAAACCACAAAAATATATAGAATGCTCCAACAAACTTTGTGGAAAGTCCTTAAAAACTAATATAATGTAATTATTTTATTAAATGCAGTGATTATATTAAACGTATCAAATTTTAATTTTGTTTTATTTTCAAAAAATATTTTTGTTTATTTAGTTTTTAACGTTTTTCGAATTTTCAGTTTTTGATTCTCCTGGTTTTTTGATTACCTTTTCGTTATTATTTTATACATAAAAAATATTGGAAATTCTTAAAGAATAGGTCATATTATAATATAAGTTTAGACTTCACTAAAACTATTTAGAAACATTTTTTTTCAGTATAACAAAAAATTTTTATTATAAAATTAATATTATATGTTAAAGGATCTAATATAAAATGAATTTAAAATTTTCACGTTTTAATCGATTATTGCCCTCAAAGTTGTGCTATTTTCCAAAGAGTATCAAGATAAAAATATAATATTAACGATCACTATTTAATTCCCGTTTCCGTCCGATCCACCATTCATCCTAATTTGCAGTTAACACTAAGATAGATATCCAAGTCATCCGGTGCAATAGTGATATAAATATTATTTATGGCGTTGAACCTAAAGTATAATAGTGTTAATTATTTTCATCAAAACACTAAAACTACTCATATTTATATAACAGAATTTTCAAAATTAAAAATTCTAATATAAACTCAAATTATAAAATGTGGTATATATTTGGGTTGAGATATAGTTCATCTATGTGTTTCTATTCTATAATAGTTATCGTAAATTTTTTTTTTTAATTTTAATTCAGAATATTTTGCTCTGCACGTATAATATTATATTTACAAGGAAATCACGAAAATATCAGATAATTATTAATATTACTATAGCCGTATTTACAGCAAAGTTCTCTATTTATCTATAATTCAAAGTCAGAAGTTTTTATTTGTCCAACGTAATTGGACGCTGACTAAAACTTAGGTTCCGCTATAGTTTCTGAATGTTTATTTGTGTTTGCACTGAACATTTACCATATTATAGCATAATATCCTGCATATATTATAATGTATACACTATCGCATTCCCTATTCAACTCCTCATTTAATCATGTAGTTTAATGTATACTCGAACGGTACAAACTTTCAGTAGCCTTATCATTAGTCATTGCTAAATTATATCTTACTCTACGCATACGTGGTATGAAATCAACAAATAAATTATAAGCTCCTCGTCCTCAATCTTTAGGTAGGTACCTTCTATAAGTGATATTTTTTATTTGTTGAAATTAAATTTCAATAAATTTCCTTTTATCTTTTGTACATGATACAAGAAAGTAATTTTAAGCCACAGTGAATTCTATGTCTGAACTAATTTTGAACGATCGTTACACATTTCAGGAAATCTTTAGATACATTTTAATAAATACTTTTTTTATACTCGTATATAATACTGGGTATTAAGTATTATTATTATTATTATTTATCGATATTTTATATAATTTATGACTAATGTAATAATGTAATGTATAATATATTGCAATAGTTATAAATTAAATATAATAAGGCTAGAACTGTATAATGTATAAATAATTGAAAATTATAATTAAAAATTACCTATTGGTTTAAAACTTTTTATGAGGAATATTTTTAAAAATTTTAACAAGAAAAACATCTACAATCAATATTTATAGGGAAAGAAACTAAAAATATTCAAATATTTACAATAATTATATATATATAATATATATTTTTTCTCATTATTTTAATATTCTCAGCTAAAATTACCTTGGTTAAAAACAATTAAACAAAAATAACATTCAATGCATTTAAACAAGTATTTAGCACCATTAATACTTGTCATCGATTTTTACTTGCAGCAGTCAGAACACTATTAATTTTGGCAATATATTAATGGCAGTCAAATATAAGTTTATATTGTATAAACTTAGATCGAAACTAACAAACAGTATTCAAAAAATTTAAAATCACGCATCGAAACATATATTAATTCAATTGTTTTAACCCCATATATTATTGAGCTATCCTAATGTATAAATTAACAAATTTTTTATTACAGTAAATGGCTAAGCAAGGTAGTTTTAAAATGTTTATTTAATTACAATATGATTATAATAACATGAACATTATATTATACTTATGTTGAGTTCAAAAACTAAAATGTGAAATTATTGAAATCAAAAAATAAATAAATAAATAAACAATGTGGTAATTATATAAATAAAGTCGAGCATAGTTTTAAAAAAAACATGATATCAAAAATAATAACATGAACTTAAATTGGTGTAGGTTTGTTTAAATCGTGTTAAATATTAATTAGAATAAGACATAATAATATTATTTTAACAACTTGAAAGAATTTAATGTGATTCCTAATATATTTTCAACCTGGTATTTATTTAACTTTATTTTACCAAATTACATTTAAATTATTTAGAATACTTTTCAAATATTATAAAAGTATTTGTATACTGAAAAACTTACAAAATGTACATAGTAAATAATTATAACAAGTTAAAAAAAAAAATTGTCAATAGTTATTTTTAACTTCTATATGTGTCTAGTAATGTATGTTAAATCGCAAAAAAGTAAAATATATTTATATTATTGATTTGATACGTATTTGTTAAAAAAAAATATTATTATTTTTTTTTATAAATGTACATAAGTATTTGATGTAGACATGTTATTGGTAATCTAATTAGATATGTATAAAATTTAAAAAAATTCTATAACTAACATTTAATATAAAACATTATTGGAAAAATACTAAAACTAAAGTTATAGACATATTGTTATTTTCTAAGTTATATTTATTTTAAATAATTATACCTACTGGAAATAGTTATTAAAATACATGAACTCTATTAAGATTCTAAAAGTACCCACCTATATATGATATTGTTTTTACATAATAAGAAAAGAAAACAAGGTTTTGATTTTAATATTATTTTAGCCTTATAGAGTTTATTAGATAAACATTTCAACTTCAGAAACTAACTTTTTAGAAAATTTAGAATATTTTTTAGAAAAGTTTGTATTTACGAGATATTTTTGTTGGAATAATAATAGGCATATAAAAATATCATAACTAGAAAAATGTTTAAAATGATAAAAACTTAATTATGCACTAAAAAAAATAATATTAATGTTTTAATCTTTAGTCGAAGGCATACTCAAATACTTGTCCATTATCCAAAATATTTTGTTAATCCACATGACTACTGTCATAATTATTAAACTTGATCATTTTCTGTTGACAAAACTGAGGAACCATAAAGATAGTTATCAAAATTTCCATCGATTAAGACGATTTTCTTTAACAGTTTAACAATTCATCTATATCGCTGGCAATATTGCTAATGTAAAGTAAAGCTCCGATAGGAAACGATCATAATGTGAACGAAATGTGAATCTGTGAGTGAATCGAATTATCTATTTATTAGACAATATTAATGTTATAGTTAACTGTCGTACATAATATATTTTAAATAATGTATAAGTTTAGAAAGTATAATTTTATAGAACATTCATTACTTGTTAATATAGAATCTATAAGTATTATAGATTGTTAAAATCGATGTGGAAATTAGATCGAAAAAGGTGAATCAAGAACAGAATACATAACCTATATTACAGAGAATATGGGGAAAAATAAATAGGTGCTAAAAATTATTGAAATTATCGCGTAACAGAGAAGCAAAATAATTGTAGTTTTTACCTAATCAATATAAAGATTTATAAATAATTGTACTATATTATTTTTTATTGATTTAATTGGGATATCGAGACGCGTTGTATATGGTTTGAACAGGGTACATACAAACTATGACACATTATATTGGTAATATTACCGTTTTAGTCGTATTAGCCAAAAACTGAATTTAAAAAAAAAAACCCGTTCATCATCTAAGAAATCAAAGTAAGAAAAATAAGGATCGTAAATCAACGATCCGGCAGACCAATTGCTCTCAGATTTGTGGCAGACCTGTTTGTCCATTTTGACAAGAAATCTGACCCATAAACTGTTGTAAACTACGTAGTAAGTTATAGTATTATATTATGCAGGCATATATCATCATATTGTGGCCGTGAACTAAGTCACAATTTGTATCGTAAAAAATAAGGATCGAATCAACTTTTTCTATACATGACAAATAAAAAAAAAAAAAAAAAATTAATATCTGTGCTATATCGTAAAAACACATAAAACTTCACTTTTAATGAC
>VUJU01000246.1:8617-85217 GCA_009835225.1 Aphis craccivora
TGTTAAAAAAGAAATGTAAATAGCTTTAACCTAATTTAAGTTTAAATTGTGAACTAATGGCCATAGTTGCCGAGTTCTTTTTATGATCAATAAAAAAAAAAAAAAAAAAAATCATACAGTGTATATTGCGTTTTATCTTTTCATATTATTTCAGGTTTGATGTACTCCAATATTTGGGTATATTTATATGTGTGCATTACAATGACTGTATAAATTAAAAAATAAATAAAATAATACATTATTAATTTCATTTATTGGACTGTAGTCATCTCTTTTAATATATATTTATTTTTGGGAATTCACTAAAATAGTATTTAATATTATATTGTTATGCATATACACATTTTTTTTTTTGGAATTTTAGCTCTAAAAAATGTTTGGTAGCAAACCTGAATTAGTCAGGAAGTTTATAAAAAAACCAATTCTATGCTAGTAATTGTATTTAGTTTCTTAATGAGAACTTTTTATCTTTTTACCTCGATGGCCGATTGTGTGGTAATAACTTTTATATTTTTTCATTTAATAACTAAAGAATATAACCATTTGTAATGACCAAACAGTTAACCAACAATTGTCGTACATTTCACTTCGTCAAAAGGCATTCAGCTACCAATCACTAATAAAAGTGCTTTGGATACTCAACAGTATAGCAAAATACTGATGCCCTATAAAAAGTTCATGGTTAGTACTCTTGAGATACACCTATGGTTGTACATTTTTATTTTTACAAATAAACTATTGTTAAATAGTATTAGTTAGAATGTTTTATAATATTACAGTTATCATTTATTGTTTAGTTTTACATTTGTAATGTAAAGCTAATGTAGCTACTATTTTCTTGTTTTTTGTCCAAGAATAGGATACTTTCTACAGTGTTATAACTTATAAGAAATAAAGACACTTCTATTGGATACAATTTTAACACTACTATTTTGACGAATAAGAGACCATTTCCACTATTGTGATCACTTGATCACACTATGTATAACAAAAAAAAAAAAAATAAAAATAGTTATATTAGAGGTTTGACTGCTTAGAGCATGACACAAGTGGATAAGAGTTCTTACATTATGAATAGGTCTAATTTAATTTTAACTTAGTGGATAGCGGATGCCGTTTAAGACTAAGCGACACGGGTAAAATGTATTTCAACTCATTACAACTAATAATTGACAGTGTCATTTACAGCAAGCAATGACTGCCACGAGCTATTGACACAAACGGTTTAAATAGTTTTTAATGTTTTGTGTAAACGATTCCACTGAATACTGAAATATTCTATATACATTTGACATTAACGTCATACATTTTTTTTTATCTTTTTATCCGTTTCCCATGATAAGTGGGGCGCGTCAAAGTAATTGGAATTATTATTTATTGTACGTTAACAACTATACTTTTAATTTAAATTTTAAATTTACTTAATGTTCATTGAACGTTGAGTATCGTTTGGTAAAGGCCATGATATATTGATATCATCATCATGTTGAAGGTGAAGTGGACGGTGTATACTGTAAACTGATTACTGAATAATAAATTTACGATATCAGTATATCACTCATCCCGAAGTATAATCATCCCGACGGTAACGCGATTTTGTCGGCTGACGGAGAGCAGTGTGTCATTGGTACAATAATAGTGGGCGCCGTTTCCGCAGTACATAATATGGTCAGCCTGTAGTCGCCTGCACATAACGGACAGTGGCGTTGCGATGCGGACCGATTGGCGATTATCATTTTTCATTATTATTTATTTTATCATGGACTGCGGTACCTATTTTTTTTTGTACCTAGTCGAATTGTAACCAGAATTCCGATTTGTGCGTAATTTTATAATTTATAAAATTATTCTGATCACCGTCGAGGCCGGTTGATCGCTTTTCCAAACGAATTCGTATCGAATTCCGCCAGCGCCTAGCAAAACGATGGGTAAACACAAGAAGGCCATCAGTTCGGACGAGTCATCCGAATTCAGCGACGATGTAAGTTTGATAATATTGTGTATTGATTTATGCACTAGTTCGTTTGTACCTTACATTTGTGTTTATGTTTGTTTGTGTCTGTGTGTAGGATATGAGTATGGCTAAGAAGAAGAAACGCTCTAAAGTTTCGTCACCGCCTAGTCGCAGTTACTCATCAAAGACCAAGAAGAAGTCCTCGAAAAAGCCTATTTATGATTCTGATTCATCATCTTTGTCTGAAGGGGAAATAGCTTCAGATGAGGAACCAAAGAGAAAACAGCAGAACCGGAAGCGGCCTGGCAAAAAATATGACATGTCTGATGATTCAACAGACAGTAGCGACGAGTCTGATATCCAAAGTCCAGTCCAAGAGATAAGTCAGCGTAAGTGTATATCATTTATATTCTATATTAATTTTGTTAATCTCATTAACATAATTAAGTTTCACTTAATGTGATCACATTTGGTACAGGTCGTTATTTAGTTAGGACTTGTGTGTCTTTTAATTTGATATTATAGGTACCTAACCTAAAATTAAAATTACATTATATGTTACCTATGTACAGGTTAGGAATTGTTTTAGAGTTTATGTAGCTTCTTATCTACATTTTTCGAATTTTTGAAATATATAAAATTAAAATTAAAAAATTTTTTTATAAAAGTGATTCAATTATTCGGTATTTGGTGATTCTATTAAAAGATAAAAACACTGTTGATTTTATGCTAGACACAAACAATTATTAGTAAATTAACTATATTATTATGGTATAGATGGAAGATACATTAGACTGTAGTTAGGCATAACTATTATTTTTCACTAACACTTCATTTTATAAGCTATTGTGATTGGAAAAAATTTTTTTTTTGATGTAAATATAATAATTATTTAATATTTTTTCAATTTATTGAAAATCAAACCTAAATACATAATATTAAAAAATAATAAAAGATTTACCTTTATTCCATAAATAAAGCTTTTAATGCAAATAGGAGGTTGTATAAATATAATTATTTTAAACAACCAACTATTATAATTATTTAATACTCTGTTTTCAGAGTACCATTAACTAATAAGGTACAGATGTATATAATTCACAAATTAAAATAAACAAAAATACGTAATAAAATATTTTAAGACTCTATGTTAAATTTAACAATAACCATTTGTTAACTATTTTATTTGATTTAAATTTAGTTAAACCAAAATGGTATATGAATTTTCTAAACACTGTATTTCTAAATGTTGTTATCACATAATACCTACAGGCACTATGTTATTAAGTTATTTTGTTATTTTTTACTTATAGATGTCAAGATTCAATGTTTGTTTTGCTCAGGATTTCATATTTATTTTATCCCTACAAATTTTTATAATATATTTTTGCTTTAATTTTTACAATTTCATATAATTTTCCTGTATATTATCTCATGCTAGAAAACTTAAATACAAGGAAGTTGCATGATATATATATATATATATATATATTATGTATATATGCAGTAAAACTTCACTGTAATGAACCTTCCATTCCACACAAAATTCTTCATGTTACAGAACATATCAATGTTCCTGATTCAAATATAATTTTTGAACTACTGTTAGTTACAGTTCTATATTATTTTATTTATATATACATTTTATCTTAGGTAATAAGCAATTTGTAGACTTAAATAACAAGGTATTTGTTAATGTTTGGTTTCCATGACATAATTTCATTTTTAGGTTTACATTTTTGAGTACATCATGCATATTATGAAATAATATAAGAATAAAAAATGTAGACTATTCATTCAGCTCAGTTTATAAGAAGACAATTATTGTGAATATTTTAGAACAGATCAGGGGTTAGAAAATATTTAATTTCTTTAGTATATCTTGGAATAATTTGTTGATTGAGTTAACAAACTAAATTTATATTTTAGCTGTCAGGTCTTTTATATAATTTTTGTTATACCATTTACCAATAAAGTAAAAAAAATAATTTCTTTTAAGTTATAATGAATTTTTTTACTATTTTTAATTATTATGAGATTTTTGTCTTTTAAAAATGTACAACTTTTTCAATAATAATTACAAACACACAAATGTGTAAATTTTTGTTGAAAAAAAAATTTTAAATTTGCATATTTTCGGAATTTAAAATAATATAGGAGACTATTTTAACCTCTCTTTTTTTAACCTACAAATCTGATCCTAATTATTTCATTTGATTTTGTCATAAGAATGATAATAATTTCATCAAAATGGATTTTTGATTTATTAATACATAGTATAAAAAAAAGTAAATAAAAATAAAACGAGTATTTTCTATGCTTAATAAGTTTAAATTTCTCTATTTAATTAATTTGTCATGTAACTGTTATCCATTAATGTATTAAAGTACCTATCTAAGTGAGTACAATTTACTTATCATTGATCAATATTATCATTACTAGTATATACTATAAAAACAAATAAATATTATAATGTGTATACCTAAATATAATTTTTAATTACAATTTTCATTGATATTGATAATATAAAATATTTATTATTAACACCTAAATCAATATTTATTTGGTACTTTAGTACCTATAATTCATTTTTATAATTAAAAAAAAATGATGTATTTAATAAAAAAAAAAATAAAATTACAATTATTTAGTTAAAATAAATAATAGGTACATACTAGAAACAATTTTGTTCATAGTTAAATTTAAATAATATATATTTATAGTTCACAATTAATTAACTTATTTTACTTATGTTATAGTTAGTGAATCTTCTGAAGATTCTGAAGAAGAATTTAATGATGGCTATGATGAAGAATTGATGGGAGATGATGAAGACAGAGAACGTCTTGCACAAATGACTGAAAAAGAACGAGAAACTGAAATATTTAAACGTATTGAAGCTAGAGAAATAATGAAAACAAGGTAAAATAAAATAACTTTATTACAAATCAGTTATATTAAATTTTTTTTTTATTTTCAGATTTGAGATAGAGAAAAAGCTAAAACGTGCTAAAAAGAAAGAAATTAAAGAACAAAAATCATTAGAAAGAAGTATGTCGTCAACCAGATCAGACTCACCATATTCAGGTTCCATTCCTCTAGATTTAAAAGATCGTGTAAAGGAAAGAAAGAAAAACGTTGAAGAAAATAAAGGAAAAGGTGACAAAAAAGCTGCAATGAGCTTGTTAAAAGCAAGAAGAGAAGAAAAACGAGAAAGAGGTATGTTCAATTTTAATTCTATTAATTTAAGTAACAGTTATAACTTATCCAGTTAATCTTAGTCATTGGTTGACATCACAGATAATGGGTTACCAAAATATTACGATTATTATTTCTGTATTATATAGTTTTTGTAGTTCTGATTATTAGAAATTTTAACGGTTGCTGATGGTCTAGATGAACTGGAAAAGTTATAATATTAAGAATAAATCAATGTTATTTTATTTTTGTATTAGAATTATCAAATATAAAATTTTAAAAAAAGAATATAATAATAATACCATATTATTTCATTTTTAAAAACATGAATTTTCTTCTAAAGTTTATTCTAATAATATCTGAGTATTAAATTTTTCAGTTATATAATATTTTATCTAATTATTATTATGATTGGCTATCATTAATTAATTATATTATAATTTCAATAATAATTTATTAATTACTATATAAATTATTGTATTATTTAAAAATATTTATAAATAAAGGAACTTAAAATCACTATTAAGTTTAAATTATTGTGATTACTGATTGGCAATCTTTTAACTGATGAGTTGTGTTTGTTTTATTATTAAAGAAGAAGAAAAAGAAAAACAACTTAAGAAGGACATGGAAAAAAAAGGAGATGATGAAGATGAAGAAACTAGTGATAAACAAAGTGATCAAAATCAATCCAAATTAAAAGCTTCAGATATTTATTCAGATGATAGTAATTCTTCTAGTGACAGTGATTCAAGTGAATCAGTAAAAAAATCAAGCCGTCACTTTTTTGATTCTGACTCAGACACTAAGTAAGAAATTCTAATGAACTGTCTACAGTCTATAGACAATTAAAATCATAGTAATTTTTTTCAATAATTTTAGTGAGAAAAAAGTACATTATATTACCAAACGAGATGAATTGAATAAAATAAGATTATCAAGATTTAAAATGGAAAAGTAATTCACCATTAAAACTACTGTCTATCCATATTTAATTTGCACACTTTTTTTAGATTTGTACACTTGCCAACATTTGAGAAAACTGTTATAGGATGTTTTGTTCGTATTGGAATTGGCAATTATAATGGAATTCCAGTTTATCGAGTAAATTTCTATATTGTTTTATGTATATAATATTATAGTGTATAATATTTTTAATATTTTTATATTTAAAAAGGTTGCTGAAATTTGTAATGTTTGTGAGACAGCTAAAGTGTATCAGTTGGGAAATACTCGTACTAACAAAGGATTAAGACTTAAGTATATAAATATATATATATATTAATTAGATAGTAAGTTATATATTTGTTATTGATTGTGGTAATGTTTTTTTAGGCATGGAACTAACGAAAAAGTTTTTCGTTTGGAGTTTATAAGCAATCAAGAGTTTACAGAGAGTGAGTTTCTTAAATGGAAAGAACTCTGCCACATGAATCGAATACCATTACCTACTCTTGATGAACTCGAAATGAAAGTGAGGGATGTTAAAGCTGCTTTAGCATATCAGTTTAAAGAAGAAGATGTTGAACAAGTATTTAATTTATTTAAATTTTTTAAAATACCTAATTAATAATATTTTTAACTAAAATATCTTATAGATTGTTAGAGAGAAAGAGCGTTTCAAAACAAACCCCCATAATTATGCGATGAAAAAGACTTCATTAATGAAAGAAAGAGATGATGCACAGGCACTGTAAGTATTAGAATATTAGATATACAATAATAGAATATCAGTGTTGTAGATTTTTACAGTAATGTAGTTTAAAAGTTGTTCCTTATTTTGGTTTTTTCTTGTTTTATATCAACTAAAGTTTAATAACAGTAATTATTGAGGTATTTGATACATTGAGCGTGTATGAAAAAAGTTTTATGCTATTTCAGGATTGACCTACTTGAATGGGAAAAATAAAAATAGTTGTTAAAAATTTAATAGATAGTACCATATTGGTGAATAAAACGTGTGTTAATAAATAATATAATTTTAAAGAATACAAGCCAAATGTAAGTCTTAAGATAATTTTAACATAACGTTCGTCAATAAATTGCGTTTTAATGTCTAATTGTTATAGTTAAATTAACTTTAAAAATCATTAACAACAAAAACTATGTTTTGCATTTAAAGTAAATGGTGATTATATTAAATAAAGTTTGTTAATAGTTATATACATATGCACTTATAGTGAAATAAAATAATATTGAAATTTAGAGTAGCTATAATTTACCACGCTTAAAATCTACATTGTTCAATGAATTAAATTGTACGCTGATTATAATTCATTTAGATATGATTGGGATTAATTTAGTTCTGAATACTTTAATGTATATTATCATTATCTTTAAATATTTAAATACATTTTTGTTAATAAATAGTGGCAAAGTAGAAGAAGTTTTGAGAATTGAACAGCAACTATCAGATTTAGAAGAGCGAGCTAATCATTTAGACAAAATGAGAACCAGCACAATATCTAGTATAAGTTATATAAATGATAGAAACCGTAAGCGGAACGTCGAAGAAGCTGAAAAGGCTATTCTGGTAAATTACTTTACATAACAAAATACTAAGTCACTAAGATATAAGAAACATAATATTGTATTAAATATTTTAGGAGGAACTAAAGGCTAATAAAGGGAAAAAAATTGACGATCCATTCACTCGTAGAAGTACTAAACCATGTATGAAGTTTAGAGCAAAAACAAATTCTGCTATTGACGGTTCAATAGCTACAGAAGTTGAAGAATCCAAAACTGATATTGAAACCAACACTGACGTTAAGGTAAATAAATAAAAATAAGAGTTTTTTTATTAAACCATTCATTACCTTAATTATTAAATATTTTTATTGATTTTTTTTAGAATGATAGTAGTTCATCAAAAAGCAATGTGATGAAGGCTGATGATTTATATGCAGTACATGATTTTGATATTGACTTAAACATACAATTACCAATTTAAGTATATAACATTAATTATATATATATAAAGAAAAAGTTATTGTGAGTTATTGTAAATATATTTAAGTAAAATAACTATTATAATTTATAGAATTGTGACTTGAAATTTTTTATGTATCCATGATTGTTTTTACTTAAAAAATTAAAGTTAGATTAGCATTTACTTTGATATTTATGTTACTTCTCATAGATTTCATTCTTGTAGTAAATGTACTTAAATATCTTGTTCTATGTATTTATCTAATTAGATATTAGTAATTAGTTTAAGGCAATTAATAAACCTGATATAATGTAAATCATATATTTATATGATTGTATTGGGATACTGAATATTTATTAGATTTAGATTTCTTTGACAGTAACATTAATAATTATATATATAAAAAAATAAGTATTTAACATATTTATTAAACTAATTGTTTATTATTTATAAAGGTTATAAGTTATAGTTTTAGTGTTATATAATTATAGTTGTTTTATTTTAAGGAAATTATGTTTATTTTTAATTAAATTGTATGTAACATAAATTTCGAATTCTTATACCCTAAATATCGGTGTCATTACAATTCAATGAAATAACAGTTGAAATATAAAAATAGTATAGTTAAAAAAGTTCATGTTTTCTGTAATTATCATGTTTGCTTATTTAAAATAACATTTACCTGTTATTGTAATACCTACATTTATTTAACTTAAATAAGTAAAAATATGAAATTGGTTTTATTAAAATTAAAATAGTTTTTTTTTTTATATTTTTTAACTCCCATAACACACTGAGATCTATTACTTTCTTACATTATGTTGCTATTAATTTTTGTTTAATTTCATATATTTGAGACTAAGTCAAATACAATTGTTCAAGAATTGTGTTTTCAAGACTAATGGGAATATTGATGTCTGAGTTTTCTTGCAGCAAGTTGAGGAGGGTATTTTAATGATGAATTTTTCCATTCCTTTTTAATGTTGATTAATTAGTTAACAAATATAAGGCTTATAAGTTTATAACTTAAAGATATTTATTAATATTAATTGATTAGGATATTAAAGATATTAAATCTGTTTTCACTAGTACTCACCATAAATAGTTCCTAATAACGACATTGAAGATTAAAAGATTCTTTTGCTCGTATAAACTATGTAGGTATGTCTAATGATTTTAGATTGTATTTCGAAGATAAATGAAATTAAGATTAAAAATAAAATACAAAATTAGAAATATTTTATTGTGTTCTAATTTGATACAGTATAATATCGATTTAGTATAATTACAACAATTAAATTTAGTTTCCCTATTTTTTTAAATCCATGCCAAGATTGTATTTTTTTTTTTTCAACTTTTCTTGTGTTATTAGTAACTTTGTACCAACAAATACATTTATGTATTTTTTTTTTTTATCTTTATATTAATTTTTTTTTCTTATAAAGAATTTTGAGTGTTATTATGTTAATTTCATTTATTGTGTATAAATGTATTTTTTTTTTGTTTTTGACCTACTATTGAGGTTACTTTCCATAATAATTAAAACATAAAATACATTACATTGTGCTGTTTAATAGTATTCGTTTTATGTTGTTTTATAATGGTATTTCAAATTTCAACCTAATATAATATAATTTTTATTATAATTTCATTCAATAAAAAATGTTGTCTTACCTTGACTGATTTCTGTAATATTTTTAAATAACTATTTCAAAATAACTAAACTAAAATGAAATTGAAAATATGAAAATGGTGTTGTATTATACAATGGTTCAAAATAATCATTCTCAGTAGTTATCGGTCAAGTTTTTTCTTTTCTGAAAGTGAATTACTAATTTGATCATAATTGAATAAAAGGTCATGTGTTTGAACGGTTATATGTTTTAAATGTTTTGTATTTAACATATAAGTGCTTTAAGTATAATAATATAATTTTTTTTTTTTAATATTTTGTAAATCTTAGAAATGATACTTGCATATTCTAGTAAAATGTGTTTTCTGTTTTAAGGATATGTGAACAAATTACTTTAATCAATGTTTAATTTTTAATTCAATTTTTCGCGTTAGTTGTTCTCTAACTATAACTTGAGTGTTTCTGGAAGTTGCAAGAACTTGGATGGGGAGAGGGGAGGTATGAGGTAAATATTACTATATTATTTACAGTACTTATGTTTAAACTTTTGGCCCGCTAAGAGATGATGATATTTTTTGTGACCCTTGAATAAATAAGTTTGGAGTCCCCTCATCTACAATGTTAACAATTGCTATTTTATATTGTAGTACTGTATACTACTACCAAAAAAAAAAGTGTCAATTTATTCAGTTTTTTATTTTTGTGGATGAGTGAACCTTTAACTTTTGGGAAGAGCTATTTTAGCTGTCTTAAAGTTATTTTAGTTCCACTTTTTTAATTTGGAAAATAAAAACTACCTATTAGGAGATATTATGATGACATATTTTAGGATTTTAGCTAATCATCTATACATTGTACAGACATAAACTACAAATCTAAGAGTGATTGTTGTAATTATCTCGTCTGTTTCCTTTTTAACTGCATTCCACTTTTTAATCAGTGATTATTAGGTTTATTTGATTTGTGAGGACATTCCTCCAATTCATTGAAATAATTATTAGATAAAATAGTCTAATCTTATAATACATAATATAATATTGTTCCAAATATTTAAACGTGATATTTTGTATACAATATACTTCAAATTTAACACATTTGACAGACAATAATCAATATGGTAACTGTTGCTCTCATTATTGTTCACAGAAAACAGATCTGTTTTAAAATTATTTTGCTTTTGCTCATTTAGCCCAAAACAAACATAACCAATAATATTAAAAAATAATTTTTTTCATTTATTATTTCCTAACAATTAAAAAATGTTTTCATTAAAAATTAAATGTTAATAGCAAACTTAAATTATTTATGTTCAGTGTTACATCATTTGTTATTTTTTTTTACAATATTAAGAAGACATGTAAGGCATGTGATGCAATAAAATTTTTAATGACTATTTGTGAGATCTGCATATATAGGTGGCACATTTTTCTAAATCTTGATCATTTTTACTGTAGTACTTGTTGAAGTTAATACGGTTGGCCAACGAGTGTAAAGCCTCCTGGTCATCAGTCGATACTTTAATGAGTTTTTTCAAAAATTTCACTAAATCAACCTAAGACACAAACAAAAATATAGTGTTTTGGTTAAAAAAAACTTAAGGTACATTATCATAAGACATATCTAAGACAAATATATAAAATATATATATCATACTACCTTATACGAATTACTGATCTCCTTGATGATATTTTCATATCTGTCAACTTCCAACAAGAACGCCTCTTTTGCTTCTGCATCATTGTTCTCAATTTCATTACAGGTACCATGCTCTTCGATATACTTTTCTAGGTCTTTACGTCTATTTAGTTCATGCTCAGACTGGCTGTGAAATCTTTCTTGAATGCCTCGAAGTTCCAACACAGATTCAAATAGCTGACGCATTTTCTTTGATAAATCCTATAAAATGAACAGTCTATTAGAGTAAAAATTCTTTTGAGTTGTGTATTTCTAAATATATTATGTAACTGAAGGAAGTGGTCTCATAAGTTAAAAATTAAATCAGTGTTGAGAAGTTAAATTATAATAGTAAAACAAAAATAATACATGGTAAAATATTCTAAAAGTCCCAATTATTTTAAGCCTTCTACTAAAATTGCGATGCTTTAATTCTGTGTTTAAGACAAAATACCTATTTATTTATTTATTTTCAAATAAAATTAACATGAATATATAAATTATTATTGTTAAAATTAAATACCTAATGAAAAATAGACAACAAGCATAATGAAATATAGATAATTCAATATATTATAAAAGATGTACAGTAAGAAAACATCTAATTAAAAAATAGTATGGTTATAAATATAAATTATAACTAATGGTAAGGATCATGTATGTTATCAAAAATATAATAAATATAATTTATATATATATTTTTAAATTATGTCATCAGTTTTAAGGGCTAGTTAAAATTCTAAGACTCAAGAGCTTTAATATATGTATGACTGTATCTTTTAAGAAAGTAACAAAGTTTCACAAGTTGAAATGTATAATTAACTAAATAAACTTTAAATTCAAAAAACAAAATTAATCATATAGAAAAATAGGCACCCGTATAATTATTATAAGTCCTTTGAATAAAATTTAATTAATCAACTATTTAACTCTAATAATTATTCAGATCTATATGCATAATTAAGGTTAACATTTTAAGGAAGTTATAGTGTCTCCTACTCATCAGAATTAAGTAATACAATAAGAATAACGTTATATTATTTGGAGAAATCCTTATTGAAGTAATCAACTCCACGCATATCAAAACAAAATAATAATGTTATTTGTACAGTGTTTAAAAAATAAATATTAAGAACATTGCACAAGATGAAATATTGTGAGGCATATATTTTAAGCTAGGTCAGTAAAAGTAATGATGTTAGAATATCTAAATTGAGAGAATTTTTTTTTTTTATTTGTGGGGGTGAAGTTCAGGTTAAGTCTGATCCTTGTTGAGCTATTATGTCTGTAATGAAAAACTATTAATTTACATGAGTCTCTTCGGTTTGTACAGATCTCTTGAAGATGTTCTTCAAGAACTGGTTATGCGCTTCGATCACTGTCTCCAACAAGGACGCTTTGTTTATAGCTTCTCGAAAGTGTTCCCATTCAGTTTCTATGACATCGGAAAGTACGTAAAACTGTATTTGTCGTACACTATGCACCATTTCTGCCACCAGATTGTTGGTCCACTTCAAAGCATATCGTATTTCTGAAATTGGTAATTTGACACAGTTCAATAAGTTATTTGTATAGTTTGTTGAATCATTCACATGTTTAATGTGCAAATTATAGCAAGCAATTACCCAAAACATTAATTTAATAAAGCAAATTTTAAACATAAAATTATTTTTTAAAATTGTAACAGGTGTTCTAATTTACTCATACATTAATTATTCTGTTTTAAACAAAATTTAAATTAACTACAATTTTTTTTTTTTTGAATAAAACACTTAATTAGACGAGTCAATGTATTTTGATGTTTTATAGCACACTTTAGTCTATACAAGTGGATTTATTGTTTAGGTGGGGTGCTATTTTAATTTCTTATAATATGGGAAAGTAAATATTTTATAAGGTCGTAAATTCTACCTTTCTAATAAAACTAATTATTATTGTTAAAACACCGCCAAAATATTTTCAATGGTTTTTTTATTTTAAATTAAACATGACTATATTATACCTAACTCAAATAATAAAAAAGCGAAACAGAATTTCATGGAAACTAGGTTATATATAGTGATATTCAATATGCATATTATAATAAAATATTTAATAAGTAGGTTTACCATGCATAATACAATTTTAAAATTTTTATTAAAAATTGAATTAAATTACAAGTGCACAGACTGCTACCCCCTCCCCTACAAATGATATTCATGTATTTAGGCTGCTTAAATAATTATATTATACTATCTTACCTGGAACAATGTGGTATGAAGTTTTAATCTGTAGATTCAATTCCCTCCACATTTGTGATAGCACAAAATCTATTCTTTTAAGACGCCACAAGAATACAAACATAATTGAATACCTTCCACTTCCACTGAACTCAAAAATCTAAAAACAAACAGTTTTTTTTTATATTCTAGATGACACAGCAAAGTTCTATTTAGGTTTCAATTATTTTTGAAAAACTATTTTTATTAGATTTATATATTTCATTAATAATTAATATAGAGATATCAGTATTGGTAAATTGAAGCATACCGAATTATTTGAAGTATAAAATGTTGAAGTATTGAAATTGTTCTATGATGTATTTAGTAATTAAAGTCACAAATTTTGGTAGGTAGTACACATTATCAAGTCTAAAATTATAAAAAATAAACTGAGAACTTCAATTAATGGAGATCATTTTAATTTTTTATAATTGTTAAACATGAAAGTGATGTTGGACTACAGTTTATCGTGGATAATACTATAGATGTCTTTTCATATAAAAGTGAAGGAAAGTTTTCAATTTTTAAAATCTTATTTTTGCAATTAAAATATTATCTGTCTTTTTTTATTTATGAATAAGAATAAAAATTTTGATACAATATATATGTTTTTAATTAATCATTTTTCAGCTTTAGATTTAAATTAATTTAAATAAATATACTTGTAACTACTAAAATATACTTACTTTATTGAAACGTCATAGATTATGAGTAATATTATTTGTATACAGAAGGTAATAAAACTTATAAATAATAAAAATGGAGTATTGGTATTTAAATATATCTATCTTTCCCAAGCTACGGTAATTATACATAGTTTCATGACTCTCAAAATTTATCATTGAATTATTCAATTATCTGATTGTGATAGGTACATACCGTTTCTAAAGGACCACCAGTCGAATAATTCAGTTGAAATATATCCCATCCACAATCTTCTCCAGATGTGAGCAATAATTTTACATCTAGTGTTTTTAGTATTGTAGGTTCATCATATTGAGCATTGCTCATCCTTACAGCAGTGTCCAAAAAATTTCTAAATGTATGAGGACCAAGTGTACCTGAAGATTTATCTAAATGAGGCCTATTTTAAATTAATAAATGTTAGAATATACACAATATTGATAAATTTAATTGTCACAAAATTGAACTCACTGAAGAATTTCAAGCAAGCTTGTGACAAAGTCCCCTTGTCCTAAAAGCATGTAACGCCGAAGTCCCTCGAAGTGTAAAAATAATTTAAACTTCTCCTTTAAAATATCTAGTACTACAGTTGAAGATTCTGTACAAGCCTTGTTAATCAAATCAGAAATAATGCTACCTTGTTCTAACATTGGAAATAAATCTTTATCTAAACACAATGTATAGTTATCAGTTAATGAAACTCATTTTAATAAAACTAAATTTTTACCCAATACTTATGCTTCAGTATAATATTAAAGAAATAATTTTCTAGATTAACTTACCTCCAGAATTTCGAAGATCTTTTAGAGTTTTCCTGGATGGTGTTAAATCAGGTTTACTTTTACATATTGTATGTAGAAAATTTATATACCTTCCAGTACGAAAAATTCTATTAACATCTTCTTTAGTAAAAAAAGCTGGAACCATAGACTCCCTTTAACAAAAATCACACAAATAAATACGTTTAATTCTGTAGTTTATTAAATTTATAGTCATAACAAAACAGGTACTGACCGAATTGCATATCGATTGTTCCACATATCTAGATTATTGATGTCCGGACATTGATAAATAAAAAATTCATCATAATTATCTAAAAGCTCTCCATCAACCATCCAATGACACATAATCATCATTAATGGTCTAGTTGCCTGAAAATGTTTAAATGTTTAAATAATCATATACATTTTACATAATATCATGGCTAAAATAAGTTACCATCACTTACAACTTTGATCATATTAGTAGCCATTTGTTGTAAATAGGGGTTGGCACAGTATGCAAATGGTGCAATAACAGATACTAGCTCACCCCCACGTTTGTTACCATCAATCATCTTAACTGTGTATGCCAAATCTTGTAATTGTCCTAACCAAAGTACAGACCAACACAATAAATTTCCGAGCGAATATTGTTTAGATTTTTCATACGCTTCATTAACCTAAATCAATAAGAAAAAAATGTTTACATAAATGTCATACTTATATAATTATAACTATTTATAGTGTATACAATAATACAATTGAACTACCTCTTTTTGCAATTTGTTAATACTGTCATAATAAACACATAATTCCTCATGCAAACAATGTGCTATTCCTGAAGCTACCGAACCATTCTTGTTGTCATTGTTGTTTTCAATATATTCTTGCACTATGTTATGAAGATATCCAAGTTCCATTAGTCGATTTACTTTGCTAGTTTGATAAAAATCTAACTATAAATCAAAAAAGATATTATATAAATATAATAAATATGCAATTCTGAAATGTATTAAGTTCATACTGGTGCTGTAACAATAAATTGTTTTTCATTTTGATTGAATTCTATCCAATGGCTATCAACTCCTTGGAAACAGTATAAAAGGCTTCGTATTATTTCAATATCAGAAATTGTATCCATAT
This sequence comes from Aphis craccivora, assembly GCA_009835225.1. Classification (NCBI taxonomy): domain Eukaryota; kingdom Metazoa; phylum Arthropoda; class Insecta; order Hemiptera; family Aphididae; genus Aphis; species Aphis craccivora. The sequence continues at coordinate 24,858 of VUJU01000246.1, forward strand.
CTGAAATTTTTTTTTAAAGATAAAAATATTACAAAAAAAAAGATTAGTGTAAAGTTTACTGTTTTTCCCCGTTTGATTTAATGTAACATTATGTATTTTTTTTGACCGAATGGGCATTAATAAATAAATTGTAATAATTGTAATAAAATTTTATTATAAATAATAGGGAAATTATATGATAAATGTATATACTTAAGTAAATTAAATATTTCTTTATCATAAAATTATGTTTTATAAAAATTATTTTAATTAATACAAAAATATAAGTCAGATTTTATTAAGGTTTATGTTAAATAAAAAAAATAAATTAGCATAATAGAATATTCTCAAACAATTACGAATAGAAAAATATTTTCATGTTTGATCCATTCTTCAAATTGCTTTAAAATTAATAATTACCTATTGCATAATATATCCAAGTGTTTAGGTTATTAGAATACTGGAAATTATTTTTGTTGATAAAAATGTTGTTTAATAAAGAATTTGGGTCTAGTTTCACACTAATCTATGATTAATTTACTGTGAAAGCAGTAACATGGATGAATAATAGACTCTGACCATGATTATAATACATTTCAGACGATGGCCGATAACAATGGTTCTGACAGTCTCACAACAAATTCAAATTCACTGATCATTTCAACTGTCAGAAACCAATTCCAAAAATGGTTTAAGGTTATGTGAAACAATAGTCTGATAGTTTGAATTTACATTTGTAGTATGTTGGAAGGGAAAAACTCTGCTGACCATACTTCTGTTAGTACTGAGATAGTTTAACCAAATATAATTTCCTCAGCTTAGAAATCCTGGATAGGAATCATAAAGAGTAAATGATAACTGGGATTTAGACAGAGGGGGTTTGTCGTTGTATGGAAGTAGCAGATAAAGATTATTCTGCTCCTTCTAGAAATATCATGTTATAAGTTTAAAATTTGAGTTGAAGTAAAACCTTGACATTTTTATACAATCAACTGATAAATAATCATAACAAAACACATTAACAACATTTGATTGTTCTATTTCAATTCGTCTTGATGAAGACAACTGACAATAATATACAACTAGGTATAAGTTAACAATATATATATAATATTTATATGCATATAAATAATATTGTAAAATGATTACCTTCTTGTTTGCTCGTTTTAACACTCTTGGGAGTTGACATTTTTCGTAACGGGTCCTTGTTCATTTTTCAGTATAGATAAATACTTAGGTAGTTTACTAATCATTTATTAACAACCAAATTTTTTTGCATTAACTTACAAAGTTACAAAATAATATTATTTTTTCATAATTACATGAATATTTATAATATTATAATTATTTTTATGTTTTTGAACGTTATCATTAATATTCGCGACAAACGATCAAAAACTTATCATGTACGAGAGCGAATCGATGAACGATGATTTAAGTCGGATCTCGTGTGTTTTGACCGGTATCACAGTTTTCTTAACAGCATTGTCTACACAGCGGATAAAAAAAAAAAAAAAACGCGCCAATTGATCGTTCTTTATAACTACTGATAAAGTGACCAGAATATAATATACCAATACCACAGATATCGCCATATCGGCCAGTAGGAACTAGGAATGACGATAAGGATAACGAAGTATGCTTTCATGGTTTTTGGTGAACATAGGAATTTGTATTACTATTTCTTAGCTTTTAAGTCATATCAGCCTTTACTAATACTTAGTAGACAGTTGTAGTTAATAGTTTAATACTTACTTTACTAACTTACTACTTGGTGCTCTCTTGTCAATACCGTCAGCAACATTATAGAATATTATTACCGATATTATTGTTCAATGATTACATGAATAAATTCAATAATTTTGTTATTAAACTTACAAATTTTATGTGTATTGAACTATTGTCCATAGCAAAACTAACTTATTCGAACAAATGAACACTATTGGTAAGTTAATGATGATTTTTTTGTGCTAACTATATTATTATATGTTGATGTTTTCACATACATTGTCTCAACTAAAAAAAACTATTAAAATAATTCATATTATTTATTTATTATAAAACTAATAATTTAATTGCCTTAATAGTTAATGTCAACAATATTTATTTAAATTACATAAAAATTTAACCTAATGATTTTGTTTTATTTTTTTAGAATTTGCTCTTACATAATGTCATATAAAAACAGAAAATTAAATAGCAAAGCCATGTTGGACGATGAATCTGTCTTTGATAGTGATTATTTGACATCTGTTTTAAGTATGGTTAACGGTTATTGTAAAATGAATTTAGTTGTACCACAGACTAATTTATTTTACTCTAGCAATAGTTTATTGCCAATCAATGCCAAAGTAAACAGTACTACACTTAATAATAAAAACCCTAACAGCCAAGTAATTAATTCACCTGATAGTTTGTCAAATATGTTAAAAAATATTGATTTAAAATCCGATAAGAATATGGATGACAAGAGATTTCAATCACCTAATAAATCATATGATGATGAAATTCAAGTATATTCAAAACCATCTTATTCAGACAATAGCAATCTTTTAGATAAAGCAGAGGAAAATAAAAACGAAACATCTGAAGGTAAAAATAAATATATTAAAAATTCTACTTCAGACAATCAGACTTTAGTATTTTCTACATTTACAGAACAGAGTTGCTCAAATGAATATTTTAATCAGTTTGAAAGTGAAGTATTGGCTGATGGACGTATGAAGCAAGATCAAGTAAAATATTTAAAATTAATATGGTTTATTTTAAATAACATTTTATTTTGAACAATAACTGGTTATATTATATGGTTATTGTATTTGTCATTTAAATATATACTCTAATTTATAGAAGTACATTCAAATGATTTTATTAATCTTAGCAATAGATTTATAACTGTTTCTATCTATATAATATTTTAACAATAATATAATATAAAAAAATATACATTTTTAATTTTTAGGAACTCCGAAAAAAACAAATCAAAATTATCAAAAATAATATAAGTAATAATGGTGTTCAAACAAGATCTCGAGCAACACACTCGCAACAAAATCCTGAAAATGAAATTACAAATAAAAATGTACCACTCCAATCTGAATGTCCTCTATGCTTTGTATTATACCCAACGCCAGATATTGAGGTAAATAATGACTTTTTTAATTTGCTACTAATAAGTGTATACTGATTCTTCATAGCGACATGCAAACATGCCAGTTTAAAAAGGTCTTTTTATTGAGTGTTGTTATCTCTGTCACAATTATATTTTAAAACCTAGTCAGATAAAATTGTATAAATACCTAGACTTGAATAACAGTTTTATGTCACAAAGTGAAGCAACTAATTATTATTTTCATTTTTACCAAAACAATAATTAATAGTTATTATAATTTTGTTTTACAGGCACATGCGTCAGAATGCAGTATTTAAAATAATATTGTATTATTTTGGACTATTATATTTAAGATATTATTAATGTTTTGAACTATTATATTTAAGATATTATTATTAAATTAAAGTTATCTATATATATTATGACATTATGTAAGATATAAAGTATACCAATTTCAGGTTTATAGTATAAACTATACACTTTACAGTGTTGAAAATATTTAAGAGTATTGTATGGATGTTAAAATGGTAAGGCATTTAGGTGGAATATATTAGCATAAAATCATATGCTATACACTCTAATTTTTAAATTTTCAACTTCAGAATACTGCATGGCTATGTCAATGATTCAAGATTATAAATTAGTGTTTGTTATTTAATTAAGAGGACGCTATACCCATGAATGTTGTCTCTGTTTTAGCGTTTTAATTTTTTTGGTAACATGAATACAATCAAAGTTATCGGTTGGAGAACTTTAGGTTTTTTTCATTTAATTATTAAAAATTATTGATTACCACTATCAAAAAAAATAAAACGCTTCAACACAGGTAAAGTTCTACCCAATGAGATTTATAATTTTGGTTGTTTTGATTAAAATATCAAAGGAATAAAGTTGTCCCGCGCAAAACAGTTTTTAACTATGTTACGCGTGTATAAGATAGTGATAATACATGCGGGTATAGCATCCTCTTAATATGTGTAATAAGTTTTTATCACAGATTTAGATACTATAATTGTCATTTTTTGCTATAAATATTAGGTTGTTGAAAAAAATTGTTAACATAACATTTTTGTTTGTATTCATATGTTAAACCCAATTACATTCATTATTGTATCACTTTTTATAAGTAAATAGTGGTATACCATTAGTTTTTGTTTACTCTGTTAGAATTTGGTAATGTAAAACTAAATTTGTCATTATTGAATTTTAAATATTAAAAAAAAATAATAATTAAAATAAATAAACTTTTTATTTTATTGCTCACTTCAGTATGCATGTTTTATGCAGTAACCTTGTCTCTTTATAATATTTGTTCTTCAATTCAATATTTTCCTTGTTATGTTATTCAAATTTAAAAAGTTAATGTTTAATAATTTATTTTTGTTAAATATTTCACGGTTTTTTTAAAAAAAATATGTTTTGACAGAAGAACAGTATAATTAATATTTACATATTTTGGCTATTTAATTTTCAAATATGAGCCTTATTAAAATGGAAAAATTAAACTAGGGATTGTTTTTTATGTAAATAAATATATACATTTAGGTATATTGTTTAAGTAAAATATACTTTAAAAATGATTTAAAATGTTACTTGTTAAAACTTAATACATAAACTATTTAGTTTTTTAATTATTTTGACTGATCAACACAAGTTTAACCACAATAATATTAATGAAATAAATTATAATGCATTACATATACTACTTAGGAATGATTTTTTAATAAAATAATAAATTATATAAAGACAACCGACATGAATTTTGGTGAAAATCATGTTGTCAAATTATTTGTAACAAATTTATTTATGATGTTAATTACGTACTAGTATCATATGATCCTATTTTTCACATTGAGATTAATTCATTGTCACGATTATTGTATATTATAGTATACACGAACTAAGATATATATATATCTTAGTTTGGGATTATAATATTATAATCATATAGTGCTCATTGTTAAAATTGTTAAATCATTTCTGATGTATAGAGTTGGCATTAACATAAATCAAATATATTAAATAGGTAGTATATTTGATCTATGGTATTAAAAAATAATTTATAAGAACTTAAATTAAACTTAGTCAGAGACTTTGATTATATTAAACATTTATTTTGCTATCTTTTTTTTTTTTGCGTTTATTAATACTATATCAGAACTTCTAAAAATTGGATGTTGTTCTTCTTCTGGAACATATGATATCTCAAAGTGTTCAATCAGTAAGTTTAAAAACATTTGCCATGTGTTTTTTTGTTTTTCGGTTTCTCTAAGTTCTTGGCATATTAATATTACTGTGTTAGGTGCAGTTAACTCAGTCATAGTTTTCACCAATGCCTCCACTACCTTTAAAAATCAGTATTATTTAATTAAGGAACTAACAATAAGAAATAATAATAACAATATCAATATACTTCTGGATAATAAATGCAGTCTGCCATCAACAGAAAATCATAAGGCTCCGACTCAAATGTGGTACCCCATGTTAATGCAACAGTTTGAACACTACCTTTTAACCAAGGCATGTTTTCGTCAACATTTCTTTTTAATTGGTGTAAATTTTCTGGTAAATCTGTTAGTTGAACATTTGCCCTATAAAAAAAAGTCACGTTTTATACAATACATACTTTTAAATATTTTAATTGAAAATGATTTAACTATAACTGTGAATATAATGCACTATAAAATGTTTTTAAATAATTTTCTAGAAATAATTCAAATATTTAAAATGAAAAAATGTGTAATTAAATCAAAAAAAATGTTAATAACTAGTATTGTGTACTAATACCTATATATATACATATAAATATCAATTATACATTTAATTTAAATGTGAACATTTTTAATAATTTATGATATGTGTATACATGTTCCCAGAAATTATTAGCTCACATTAAGTATTAAATTTTTTGATATTTAAAATCATTATTTTTTTCATACTAACTGATTTTTAACTAATGTTTCTACTTTGATATATGAAACACATTAAAACTTGGAAAGCTATATCTTACAATCAGTCTATGATATATAATATATTATGACTGTTATTAAACTGAATTGGTTTGAAATCCAAGATACTTGTTTTGATACTTAGTTTTTATTCACCGTTACAAATTCAAGTATTTCCGAATTCAAAATCACTCTAACACTGTAGTATAATGTATGTAGTAATTACTAGAAAAATGCATTTGTTTCAAATACACGGCTCTCAAAATAACTTACGATATTAAATTTACCCGAAACATGCAGCAGCCAGACCAACGCACCCTAAACCTGAGCCTAACTCAATAACTCTTTTACTGTCAAATGTTTTATTATTCTTCAGGAACAATGTTTCTAAATACTTGGCCAATACTAGGGACGCATCCCATACGACACAGTTGACGTCCCCATACTCCTGTTGGCAAAATCGCAAAGTGACATTAATTGATTCCAAATCGAAATCCCTATAATAAGCGTTCGCGTCCATGACTTAATGTTAGCTTGCTATAATGAAAAAATGCTATCGTATGTAAGTATATAACAAATTTAAAATAGTAAACAAATTACAAGTAGAAAACTGTAAAACTGTGAAGACTATTATTTAATATTTATTATTTTTTTTAAGACTTCTATTTACAACTTATCACTACTGATAAGGAGGTAAGCAAAATTCTGTATTTTATATTGCCTATGCATATCTTAAAAAGGGTTTTAAAAACATGTTCGCTAAAACCCGCTAACATTTGCACTAATCAAATCTATATTAAGAGTACGATTTAATCGCCTAACACTTATTATCAGCTACTCCGAGGAATACGTAGATCGTGGTACATATCAATTTCAGACCTCCTCAACGACCCGAAGGGCGAAGACTAAGATCACAAACAGACAACAGTAAACAAACTTACTAAAATATATTTTTAGTATATATATACTACAAAAAATGTCTCTCAAATTTAATCCACAGTTCGAACTCTTAGATTAAAAATTAAAAAATATGTTTTCTTTAACATTCCTACACGATAATCCCCGTTAATTAAAAAAGAAACTAGGCTAAAGACTTTTTAATATAATAAAATACAATTAAAAAAAAAATTCTAAATTTAAAGGTTCTGTTGCTAAATGGTATCCTTTTTATATGTTTCATATAATTGTTCTTAAATCTTAATTTTCTATCAACTATCCGTGCTATACTTGTTGTTTATTTACAATAAATTATAAATATATTTTAATAAAAAAATTTAAATAAGCATATTAATTCAGCCTTCAGGTATAATTCAAGATACAAGATTGAAACGTAATATTTATCATAATTAAATATAAATTGTACATCAGTATCAATATAGAAAATAAATTGTTGGTTCTTTTTGGAAGAGTAGATAATTATTCTGTTATTAAGAGATGTTAAGTTTATAATGTTTATAATAAATTTGGATTCAATGATCCAAAATTGCATATGAAAAACAATTCTGATCAAAGACGATCTGACAGCCCACATTTCTATAGGTAGGTACAAGGTACCTATATTTTATTATATATGTTTTTCGATACTGCTATTAATAATTAATGTAATTTATTTTATTTTTACTACTATATAGTATTGATTATAGCATACTGCAGCATATAATCCAATGTTTCTCAATATTTTTGGTGTTGCGACCCCCCTATGTATATTTAGTACAATTTTAAACAAAAAATATCATATCATTAACCAATTAACCAAAGGAAATATACCATTTATAAATACCATGTGTAGTACCTAATTTAAACTTGTTACAGGTATAAGTATTTTTTTTATTTAACAAAAATTTTTAAATAAAAATGTTTATTTTGTAAATTATCGTTTTATTATTTTAGACCTATGTGAAGATTGCGACCGCCAGGTTGAGAAACACTGCTATAACCGATACTAGACCAATATAGGTAGTACCTATATTACAGTAAGTTGATTTAATTTTTAATCAAAACATTGACCACTTGAAATTCAACTAAATAATATCTAAATTGAATTATATTTTCAACATTTTAAATATTTCAACGTATTTGCATAATATTAATAAAATATAATAAAATATAATATGTATAATATACTATAATAATATTACAGACTTCTATACTATATAGTATAGAAGTCTGTGAATAATATATATAACTCCATAATAGGTAAATATACCCTAAATATTGATTGGTATAGTCATGACTCTTCATCGTTAGTGTGATTAATGTGTAAAGTGTAATTCAATTACAATTAGCCTATAGTTCTTGATCAAAATTTCTTGTCAAAAACGTATTAGCCTTCATACACTATAAACACAAATATATATATATATAGGTATGCAAATCACTAGAATATTTCAAAATATAAGAAAAAATGTATTTAAAAAAAGGTAGCCAAGTGGGTACCGCTCTGATATACTTACTGTCAAATACTGTGTCGAGTGGGTCACAGTAATTAATGTAAGATGTGCCAAAGATATATCCATATAGATATATTACTTTATATGAAAATCGATTTTGAGCCGAGATGGTTTGTTAACTTATATCACTAATAAATACATTTCATTATAATAATATTTTTCTAAGGTAGGTTGATTTGCTTTTTGCCAAAAAACTTGCATTTTTCACATAATTATTTATTAATAATAATGATAATAGTAATAGTAATAAAATATATAATTATTATAGATATTTTATTATTATTAATATTTTTGAATTAATACCACCTTACCGTAAAGTACTGTACTACTGTGAATAGATTTGTTGTATGCAAAAATAGGCAACAACTAAAAAGTTAAAATTAAAAGACGTGAGAATTTCGTTGTATAGGCACATAAAATATGAAGTTCTCACGAATAAAGGATTTTGAATAACAACAAAATAATTAAAATTGTTATTCTTTGTTCAAATATATTTTAATTTCGTCCAAATTTGAACTTCAAATATCTACCCTCAAAAACAGTAACTACCCTCAAAGTTGAAAATCGAAGTATTTATATTGCTTCAAAAGGAGATGATACAAAAACAAAAAAAAGAAATGAATAAAAAAACAAACATCATTGTAAAAGTAATATATTATCGTCAATTTGCTCAAAATTTAACATGGCAATTGTCATTTAAAAATCAAAAGTTGATAGCTCTATCACACAGGCACACGCACTCCACACAGTGAGATTTTGAAAAATGTTCTTAAGTATGTGTTTTAATTTCTATGGTTCTTATAATACGCAATTATAATATTATTATATATAGCTATAATTATGATTACTTATAATTTAAAAATAATATAAATACAGTGTATCTACCTAAAATAAATTATCCGATAGTTAAGTATACAATCTTGTGTTTTTTAAGCATAAAAAAAAAATTGTACACATTATTTTAAAGATTTTGATAGTTTAAAAACTATTTTACAGATTTTAGTGCAGCTGGTAAATTATTTTGATTAGTTGCATCATTTGTTGAAAGTGTGGGTATGTCATCAATTCCTGAGTATCGATCATCATTGTCCAATGGTAAATCTAATAATGCTTGTACTTTCATCACTTCTGCCATCATTTTTTTCTAAAGTTATTTTAAAAAGATAAAATTACAAACACTTTAAGTTAATGAATAATTGTTAAAACAAATTATTTTTGTGCTTAAAAATTTAAATTCATAAGAAAATTGTCATACTAAAACGTACACTAAATAATAATTAAATAATATTTAATAATATTAACCTTCAGACCAATATATAATAGGTATGTTAGAAACTGATAAATTACGAAATATAATAATAGCAAAAGTACTGTTTATTAATAGAAACAATAACTTCTGAATATCTATATTGAATAATATGTATGTAACATTGACATTTAATACAGAATTTAAATCAATATTTTTTCTTGATTTAATTGTTCAACAATATTATGAATTAACAGTTCAAAACCTATAACTTGAGATAACTTTTTTCATGAAGTGTTTACTACTTCTGAGTTCTGTTAGGATTAAGTGGGTTGATTATAATTAGTAATATTGTTATAAAATATTACTAATAAGCTTTTGGTACATTTTAAGTCAATATGGTTATAATATTTAATATGAGCTTAACGTATGTGGGTTTAGGCCATTTAGGGTATGTAAGTATGTTACAATATATCAATTATAATAAGTACCTTTAATAAGAAAAAAATATAGGTATTTGAATATAATATTTCGAATCAATATGAGTACTCACAACTCATTTATTATTATAATGTAAATATTTTACATTTTAATAAAATAAAAATCTTAAGTTACATGGTTTGTTTATGTATGTTTATAGTATACACCATCTTATAAATTATAATTGACATAAGTACCAAATACTTATAGGTATATATTATGTAAATGTTTAACTAGTTGAGTATGTAAGTATTAATTAAATATTTAATCTTTAATCATATTTTATGAAATTATGTCACTTTATTTATAAATTGTATAGGTACTAATTTATTGGTATCATTAATCGGTATCATTAAATAATTAAATTAAAACCTTTCATTCATGAAAAATTACTATAATTAGTTACTGCACTACTGTCTTACAATATGTATCTTATAGGTAATAAATAACACAGCTTTATTTTTGTATACTAATTTTCATATTCAAAATCCTTTTACCTATAAGGATAAATTTACTATGTTATAATTTTTTTTCTTATTATTGACTAAATAACACATAGCTGTATATGGGTAATCACAACTTACCTCATCAAGCTTTCCAATATTGTGTTTTATATGTTTACGAAAAACATTTTTTAATGCTTTATCTGTTGACAAGTCAAGTCTTACTACTTCATTTGTCATTTCTTCAAGAAATCGTTGGTACGATTCATCCATTGTATTTTGAAAAAACTTACTGAAACAAAACAATGCAAAATAATTCTAATATTCTTGACTTACGGGTATAATATTATAATGTACCTAATGGTTATTGATTAGGTACATACTGATATTAGTATAAAAATAATATGTCTATAATATACATGTAGGTAAATTGCAGGTACCTAAGTATTTAATCGTTGATTGTTGAATATAAAATTTGTAAATAGATCTATATTTACAATTACATAGGATAAAATTTATAAGATACGTAGTAATATAGGTGCGTAAAGGCCGTAATGTGTATATATATATTCTATTAAGCCCTGGTTTAAACTATTACCTATCTAATTATAAATTTGTGTGTATAATAAATTATTATAATTATATTACTGTATAATAAATGGTACCTATATAATATTATTTATATAAACTGTTATTATATGTGGTATAGGTAAATGTACAATTATGATATAATAAATGTAGTATAAGTAAATGTTTATTTTTGTTTATTATTCTGTCAAGTGAGAGAATACGTCACATCCCGAAGAAAATCAGTTTTTCTGCACATCACCACGCGACACCCTGACTTTGAGACTGGCGTAGGGTGTCATGTGGGGATACGCAGAATCGTCGTTTTATTTCTCCGAAAGTCTGAATAAATTATAAGCAAATGTTCATTTTTTAATTATTTTGATTTATCCTGTTAAAGGCTATATAGTAGAACCAGGAGTTTTAACCAAAATAGTGAAGAGTGTGGACATACTCGTATATTTGGCAAACCGTCGAAACCAAGTTAAATATATATGATATATTATACGCACTTATCACATATTTTACATAAATGTGTTTAGTTTTCATGTATTGTATGGCTAAGTGAAGTGAATCCAATCACTGTAACTCATAAGTCATAATTAATTTTGAATACCTAACTACCTATTGGCTGTTTTATTACAGTATAGCTCAAATTTTAAAATGAAAAATGAAACATGATTTGGTGGCTTGTAATTGGTCGATTATATTTTAGTAGTATGTAATAGATATTGATTAATACTTTGAGAATCCATCCATAAAGTTGTGGAAAATAGCTAGGTATCTTCACTTCTTAACGGTGGTGGTCAGATGAGGCGCAAATCTAGAAGAGCTGCAGCAGTAGGGGCAACTGCCCCCTTCATACTGTTATCTCACAATGTAGGTAAATTTATTATATTTTCTATTTTTATTTAGCAAAGCGAATTTTTTTTTTTTTAATAGGTCGGTATACTTTTGTTTTGCCCCCCCCCCCATAATTTGAATATGTTTGCTCCTCTGGTGGTGGTTCTATCCGTTTTAGGTCCTAACTGCTTCTTATACTGTTCTTAATTAGGACGGTGGCTGATATTTGACAATACTATTATGGTCGGTCATACTGGACTCCTGCAGGTGCTTTTAGGGGTTATAACTTAATACATTGTAATATTAACAATAAATAATAAACAAATTATACTTTTTTTTTTTGGATGTTTCTTTCGGATGATCTGATTGTAATGGATTATGTTGCTGGCTTCTTATTGTTTTATGTGCGTTTTCTGCAAGATGAGGATTGTGGGTTTCTGGCGAATAATATGCAGTTCGATTATTATTTTCAACCGGTCCAAATCCGAAATCATCATCATTGTATGCACATTCATAACTTAAGTTCTGTATAATAAAGAATAAAAAAAAAAATAAAATAAATATATAAATATAAAATTTAAAACTAAAAAAAAATATTATATTAAGTGGTATACATTAAGTACCATATGCCTATATTTAAGAAGATAATATTACAACTTCATAACGTCATCACTGATAGTATAAGGCATAATACATTATACATATATAATATATTATTATACATAGTTATTCATTATATATTTATAATTTATACGTCTTATTAAGTAGATATTCTAATTATACTCTGCAGACATGTAGCTTATAGGTATTATCAATTGAAAATTATGTACTTTTACTATCCCATAGGTTAGGTACTATTATTATATATTACCATATGTCCTATTTCCTATTCAATTTAAATTTAAAACCAGTTACATACCTTTTTCGTTTTTTATGTCAGATTTGTATACCGCTACCATATTATGTAAGAGTAGCGTTGTACATCATTTTACACGATTCTTACCTAACCAAACCTAATTGTAAAATTGAAATATTTTAAGATTTTCGTCATGCAGGTACTTAACTAAATATATTAATATTCTTTGTAAACTAAGATTGACAGTGTTGAAAAGTTGTACACTATTTATAGGTAAATAGATGATTGAGATTTATTGAGTGGCGTGGCAAGCATATTTCAAACCAATGTATTTATTATTTACTTATTGAAACATTTTAAACTATAACTCACTCACTATTTTCTTAAAACATAATAAATGATTTAAAACTATGGTAGGTAATTTAAAATTTTTGTTATAATTAATCAGACATAAGTCATCAGAAATTTAATATAAAAAAATACTATGACAATTAATTATGTGTTCATCTATAAACACATTTTAATTTTTAAGTTCAAGATAAATTTTTATGGCTGAGAAATTATTGCTTTAGAGTTAGGTAAACATATTGTTCACTATGCCATTGACGTTTTGAGACAAATTTATGTGTGGAGGTTGTAGAATACAATTAAATATAAGATAATTATAATTTATTATTATTACCTATATTGTTAAATCCTACTTAATTCTGATATCATTTTTTTCTGAAATTTTCAGTATACGTCCATTTATGAAAAGTCTTAAACTTATTGCCTGCCGTTTCGGTGATTTATTCGGGCTCCTACTGAAAAACTAGCTTCTCATTGCACCGTATGTGCCGTTTAGACTTGAATAGACTTAAATATATACATTCAATGTAGATTGTAGGCTGTATATAATGTGTTACCATCTTAATAACATTTTGTTACTTATATCGCGGGCTATATGCATTAAATATTTAAATATAATATGGCACATTATTGTTGACTGCGGACTATGGAGTGTAAATTATGAACATTATTAATAACTTTTTTTTTTTATATATATAACGAACAATTAAATGTAATTACACTATTCAATCGACATTCAACATTCATATCTTTATCATTTATATAAGCTTATAACGAATGTACATTTTATAATAATATGCAATGATATATCTGTTTCTAAGTTTAAAACAATGGCTATAAAATTCTTATATTTTCTAAGTGCATGATTATTTTTCCATACAAAACAAAAACACTGCAGTCTTGGATAATAAAAGCGATTAAAATTTTTTTTTTTCATTTTACATAATTATCAATGATTACTGATTACTAATTAATTACTTATTAATTTAAATAAGTAATTAAATCATAATCTAATAAAAGACAATGGTTCATAGAGTGAAAAAATTTCTCATTGGAGGAGCTTCGACAAAATTTTAATCTTAAATTTTTTTATTTGAGATTTATAGTCTATGTATAAATAGTAAAGAATTTACTAAATACTAGACTATTTTTTAACTAAAATCGAGTACCCATTATGAAACAAATATGAAGTACCAAAATGCGTTTTATAGGTGACTTACTTATTTATAATAATAAATAATTTTATCATATTTAATAATATGAATTGGGTACTTACTCTATTTATGGTTTTCTTTTTACTTGATGGTGAGCGAGATAATTTATTACTATCATATTTTTGTTGCTTTGATTTTTTTGCTGAAGAACTGATGGTTGAATTACAGTAATGTGGCAAGACTCTGTAAATACTTTTAAGCATTAGAATATTGAAAAATTAATGGGTAGGTAAAGATGTAAAAGAACAAGGGAAGTCTCTCTTCACTGTAAGTATAGTATTGTATACTTCGGTCTTCGATATAATATTTAATGGATGCATTAAAATGCAATGTTAAATCATTATATATAGTCGTATAGATAAAAACAATTATTATGAATGAAAATATTGTGTGTTAGACTTTGTTTCTAAGAACATTTTATAATATTTATTTTTTTAGATTCTTAACAAAGTGATGAATGTATTGATTTTACATTGATGTGTGTATGTGTTTTTTTTGTGTCTGTGTACAGCATAATTTGTCGAAATAATGCTTCAATTTCAAACTTCGGTGGTGGTTTCCGATGGCAAAGTGAATATCCTTGGATCTTGGTGCATGATACAGGTCAAAAGTAAGAATTTTGCAATAGTTTTTTAAATGGTTGTACTAAAAAACTAATCACTGTAAATACTTGAAATTATCATAAAATTTTTATTTTAGCGTTATCTATACACGGCTAAGTATATTTTTACTTTTTTGTGCTATTTTTAGACAACTACAATTTTCGATTTTTTTAGGTAATTTTTTTTTTTGAAACATCGATAAAAAATGTTGAATGCCCAAAAAACTTGGAAATTTAATACAAGAATTTTTATAAGTT
Organism: Aphis craccivora; assembly: GCA_009835225.1. Taxonomy (NCBI): domain Eukaryota; kingdom Metazoa; phylum Arthropoda; class Insecta; order Hemiptera; family Aphididae; genus Aphis; species Aphis craccivora. Next base: position 40,203 of record VUJU01000246.1, read on the forward strand.
GTTAAAAATCGTTATTCACAATTTTTTTTTATAAGCGTTTTATATTCAAATTTTTACGAAATATGTCAAAATCGGAAAAATTTACAATTAATTTTGTATAGTTGAAAATTTATGAACTTTTTTGGATTTATATTTAAGGTGGAAAAATCCAACACTAAGTTTTCCATAGGTTTTCTTTCAAATAGCTTTAGAGAAAACTCGATTGGTCATTATAACAAAAATGTATTATGAGCGTTTTAATTTAAAATTTTTACGAAATTGCGTAACGATAACGAATTATCCTCAAACGATTTCAAGTATTTGTATTCAAAAAGTATAAATAAATAGATACTTGAAATATTCTCCAGTTATTTAGATTGGCATTTTCTTAACATTATTTAATTTTTAAAATATTTCGCTTATCTTTATGCTATTTATAGGCAAATATTTGTATTGTTTTATAAGTATTTGCATACAAAAGATAGAACTTCAAATTTGATTTCCAAAAAATAGTGAAACAAATATACGAGTATATACATAATATATAATATAATATAGTATATGCAGATACCTACATTCTTGATTATAGTATAACTGAATGTATTATTTATCCTTACAGTCTATTCTTTATATCGACAATCGATCCAAAAATGAAAAGCGCGTCATCTTAAAAATGTACCTATTGCATATCATGACAGTGCCTATTAGACAAAGTATGAGGAATACCTGTAGATGTAAATTATTTTAGATTTTGAGCGGAGCGATGAATGTATTGATTTTACAATGTTCAGTGTTTTTGAGGTCATTTTTTGAAATTTCCAAATGTTTTTAAAAGCGCCGGTAAAAACGGGAATTTTTAAGCAAAACCAGTTTTCGACCAAATCAATTTTTTTATATGGTTGTAATTCAAAGTATTGTAAATACTTGAAAATTTCACCAAATTTTTATGTTAGTATTATCTATATACAGTTAAATTTTCAAACATTTTTGACTTTTTTTGAGTTATTTATAGACCACTGAAATTTTCGATTTTTTTGAGAAATTTTTTTTGAAGTGTCGATAAAAAAATTTTGAAAATTTAATACAAGGTTCATTATGAGTTGTTCTTATTGTAGCTAAAAAAAATTAAAAGTCGTTAGTCAAAATTTTTTTTATAAGCGTTTATAGTTCAAATTTTGACGAAATCTGTCGAAAACGTTAAAATTTAGAAGTAATTTTGAAGTTGAAAAATCATAAAATTTTTCGTGTTTATGACTAAGGATCAAAAATTCAACACTAAGTTTTCCATAAGTTTTCTTTCAAGTAGTTATAGAGAAAACTCTCAGCATCATTATAGGAAAAATTTTAAGTGCGTTTGAATTTTAAATTTTTAGGAAATAGCGTAACGTAACGATTTAGCCTCAAACGATTTTAAATATTTGTTATTATTCAAAAAGTATAAGTCGTAGATATTTGAAAATTTTACTAGTTATTTAGATTGGTGTTTTCTTTACATGATTTAATTTTCAAAATATTTTGACTTTTTTGAGCTATTTATAGACGACTGAAATTGTAATTTTTCTGAAAATTGTTTTTTGAAGTTGTCGATAAAATTTTGGCCCAATCAAAATACTTGAAAATTTAATACAAAGTTCCTCATAAGTTATTCTTATAGTGATTAAAAAATTATAAGAATACGTATGCAAAATTTTTTTATATTAGTATTTGAAGTTCAAAATTGACAAAAATTCGTCAAAAGCATAAATTTTTGCAAATTTTTGCAAAAAAAAAAAATATTCCAAATATTTATAGTGATGTATATAATAGTTATCGTAGTTACTATAAAAATAAAAATGTGTTGATGAATGCTTGAAACTTTTATTATTAAAAATCACTTACTGAAAATCACGAATATTGATTGTGTTTTTTAATAATCTTTTACTTGGACAAGCTTCTGACCAACAGTTTACCCTAGGTCTTACATCATATATCTTTTTAAAGTGACTTCGCATTGTCAGATACGTTGTAATATTGTCTTCTGAAAATATAAATTGTAATAATTATTAATTGATATTATATTAATAATAGCTAGGTAGTTGATAAATTGAACTTCATTAGCCACAATAGGTACATAAAAAATTATAATTTTCTTAAATGTATACTTTAGCTGCTATTGTAGGGATACCTATAGCTTACATAGACCGGATATTGATAATCATTATCATTCATCCGTTCATGGTTATTTATATTTTAATTGGCACATTAGTCTGAGTATTTATGCTGTGATTAATCCTACTTTAAAATGTTTGAAGTTTCTGATGTAGTTATCTTATGTGAATGTGATTAATACAATATCCGAAATCCAAATTAGTAACCAATATTTCATGACATGATGAAATACGCAAAAAGCCAAGTATAATATAGTACCTAATATAGTATAATAATTCCAATGTAGATTTATATTAATTATTTTTATTTTATCCTGTTTATTATCATCTATGTTTTAGAACGGAGATAATATCTATTTTAACCGTCATAATTTAATGACAACGCATTGTCAACAGTCAATAATGAATAAAGAATTTTAATACATCTTTCAATGAAACAAATAGATTTTTAATCTCATGACCGTTGTTTAATTTGTAATTAGTCATTTGTATGTTACTATGTAAGATAGTTATTGAAATATTTTCGCTATGAAACTTGGGTAATGGGTAGGTATTGCGTTTGTAGTACAGCAGCATTATTAAATCGATATAAGTCGAAGAAAGCTGTGTCGTGTCTTATTGGAAAAATGTTTAATAAATTTATAATATTATTATTATTTGAGAACATAGATACCTATTGAAATAACGGTAGATAGATAATATTATAGAATATATTTTACTCTAATTAATGGTTGGTATTAGAAATGCAATGAACAATGTCGTCATGTCAGTTATTTTAATGCAATAGTAAGTTGTTATAGGGGCTATAATATGCCATCGACCTGTCTTTAAAAAAACTAAAAAGTTTAGGAACCACCGTACAGACGCGTACTGGCTACTACATTAAATATTATACCAACTAGTAATAGCATTATACGTTACCGAGTGGCGAATACATACCGTTGTGAGTTTGTGACGTGTTGTAACCTGACGTAACATGCATGATCTTTTGTTACTTATGCGTAATACATATTTTCAGTAAATAAAATATCCCGAGTTTTTTTATCATACTACTAAACTCTTTAAAATGAATATGGAATATAATATGACGAATATTATTGTGCCATGTTCATAGCGTATTAATAATATATTATAATATATTATACTATAATATATTGTATGTTAATGTTTTTGATATTATATTATGTGTTTTTTTCACATTCACATGAACGATATTATAGGTAGATGGTAGATGGATACAATAATTATTTAAGAATACTTCATAGTTTAGACTCTAAACTACATTATAAACATTAAACAGAGAGACTAAAAAATATCTTAATCACTATTCGTTATAGTTATTCCTATTTTTTTTCTGTTAATATGTAGTATGAACTACAATAATATAATTGAGCTACAGAATAAAAATCACCGGCTTTAAGAAACAAAATACTAAAAAATACAATATTATTATAACACCTACATATAGTATTTTTCAAAAAAAAAATTAATTATATTTACATTTTAAATAAAAATATTTTGGTAATAATATACCAATAGGTACTTATGAATTATGATTTAATTAATCTAACATATTTAAATGTAAATAGGTATTGTAAAAGTTCTTTAATTATTATTAAAAATCATTTTTTCAATAAAAATTATTATTAAATTAAAAATTAAGTTATATTTAATGTTTAATTTAAATACTGAATAAAATATAATTTTTTTTAGATACATTTAGGTAGGTAATAGCAGGTATCTTATAATAATTATGGAGTATTAATAATCATATTTTATCTTATGTTACAAGTTTATGATGACCCTAATTATTAGGTACCCATCTTCTAAACTTTATGATTTTGTATATATATTATATATATATATATTTTTACATATTTGTTGTTATTTTTGATTAATTATATTACTTTTATATTACGTATTATAAAAAATAAATTATTATTACTTATTTCATCATTTAATATTATTTAACAAATAATTTGATGAATTCACTTTTCGCGGATTCTTATACTAACTTTCACATCATTAGAATTATGTTATAGGTACTGGAAACCTAATAATATTTTAGCATTAATTATTATTTTAATCAATCTATCGTGATTTTAAAGTTATAAACATGTTAAATAATTGAAATGAAGTATTTTTAGTAAATATTTAATCTACTTGTATTTAATAACTTTTAACACTATAGAAATTATAATTTTTAAAGAGTAACAATATTATCATAGACAATTTTATCTGATACGAAGGTTAATTGTTAAATCTATGAAAAATAAAGTTATATTGTATATTGATTGTTTCTATGATTATAATTATAGGTGATGAAAATAAAAACATTGAAGTTTATAACTAGCCAGCTAGGTCAAGTACTATTACATACCTGGAATCTTTATTTTTACGGCTGACATGAAGAAATATATTATTCAATTGAACACTATTGTACAGTTTTAAAATAAATATGAACAATTTAAAATCACTTCCCTTATACCAAAAGATTACTATACTTAATACTAAATATTATTTGTATACATTAACTTCTGATTGTGTTGCTATGGTAACATTGTCTACCATGAAATATAATATTATAACAAATCGTCTATAATAACTAGGGTCCGGAATTACATGTTTTAAAAATGCATTTATTTACTTATTAGTTATTACTTATTATCATTGAAATTAATCACAAAAAACATTATATTGTAATATATACCTATATATATATATATATTTATTTTAATAATAATTTTTTGAAATAAGTTTAGTTTAAAAGAGTTAGCAGTTTATTAAATAATTTACTTAAATAAACTTTAACAATTGAAAAAGCTGTATATTATTATAACTGACACATCATTATATCATCGATAATAAAATTCGTCTTAAAAAGTTCATGGAAAAAAAATATATTAATTAAATATGAAGTAAATAGACAAATAGTAGATTCTTTATGGGTATTTTTGGTTAAGCAATAATATTATCTGAATACTTATTATTATTTTTTCAATAAAGGCGTTCTATTTTTTAAAAACGTCAAAATATACAAATATCCACTAACGTGTTAAGCTCAGGTTCAAATTTGTATCTTATATATATCATAGCAATATTCAAATGCATATACAACCCTTACAAGCCCTAGTAGTAACTAATGTATTATAAATTGTTGTAACTTATAATACAAAAATTATAAAAAAATTCAAAATACTTATGTAAAACTTATTAAAAGTATATACATAGCATTACCCTATTTCAATGAATTTTCACTGGGCGACAAAAAAAAAATTTTCCAAATAAATAGTCTAAATAATAGTATTATATAGTATAATAGAATGATTATTTCATTCTTACACAGTCACCTCTCATGCATAGTTATTAAAAATACATTATAATTCATAATGTTAAAATTAAATTGTAAAACTTAAGATAAAAGAATTATACTTTATTTAAATAATTTTAAAGGAAGATTTAATATTAAATTATATAAGCTAATTATTAATGTTTTTAATATTTGTATAAATAATCATTTGTTTTACTATTTTTATTTTATAAACTAAAAATATGTTGCAAAATTAGGTTTAAACTTGTATGTATTACAGATACTATTTTTCAAAAAACTTTTTGACGATTGAACGTTTTTTATAATATGTTTCTTGGTCTAGAACTTAGAAGAGTGTAACGTCGTTCCTTTATTGCTAAAAACTGCTGGCCTCGGATAAAAATTTGTTTCTCTAGTACTGTTTAAAACAATATACATTCTGGCATCCTGCTATTAATTGTATCCGTAGAATAGCAACATTTTTTTTAATGGTTTTTAATATAGTATGGCAATGGAACGATACAGCACGGTTTGGTCCACAACTACCTATGTAGACTGTGGACATGTGGTGTTAATGTGGCATTTATTATCGATAGTATGATTATATTATTATGTACTACAAATTAATATATTACCTAATTATTTTTTTAAATTGTGTGTCGCCCGTAGTCTTTAACAATAAAGTCAACTAAGTGACAAAATATTTTCACTGATGAGCGACATTTGTGTCGTCTAATTTACTAGGTAGTTTAAAAAATGCACTGTCTTATTCTGATTCCTATATAGGTATAATATTAAATTGGTTCTAATTTGTGTGAATTATTTATAAGTGTTGGAATTATAGCTATACTGTTATATCGTACCTATATTAAGTATTTATAAGTACTTTTAGTGATCAAAAATCTATTAGCCACGAGTTATTTTAATGGTAACCAACTGACAAAATATTGTATAGTCATTTACTCATTTATAACTTGTATTCGAAAATATGTCATTGTGTAATTTGTTCGTTAAAACATAAAACTTCGTGAAGTTTTTGTTATTTTTGAATTAGTTTAGTTCAGTACCTATATGGCTATATAGTACATGAATTGTTAGGAATTTTTTTGCGGTACCCACTATGAAATACATCCGATAAAAGATCGAAGATATAGTTAAGTAGTTTTACGTGCATTAAACAATAGATGCCATTCCAAGGTTTTCTTTTATTATTCGCCATTACGTACAATACCAAAAGTGCGTAGGTAGTCAACAACAAATAGGTAACAACAAAAATTCATTTGGTGAGGGTAAGAACTACCCTAGTAACTGCCATTTTAGTTATATAATTTATAATAATAAAGAAACCAAATGTTTACAGTTTTCTCAACAAAAAAACATTTATTATATATATATATATATATATATATATATATATATACTAATAAGAAATAAGAATTATACTTATTTTAAACATATTTATTATTTTAATACGTATATAGTTTTAAATAACTTAATTAATCTGCGGTTATTAAAATTATACAACTTTATATCATGTATATTATACATATCTATTATATACCTATCGGCATTGTGGAAATAACTTTAAATGTATATTCGGTTTGCCTTTATAAGGTTTTAGGATAAAATAATTTTTATTATTCAGTATAATACTATAATAGTATATATGGTATAGTAATGTTCAAAAATATTTTACTGAATTCTAAACACTAAAATATAAAATTATCTTATTTACTAATTAATATGATTTTGAGTATCGCAATTAAGGAATCTAAGGAAAAAAAGCAACGGAAAATATCAAAGAAAAAGGCTTAATATATCGTTTAGGTAGATAATAATAGGTATATACTGTAGGTAGGTACAGCATAACTTGTTGAAAGAATGCTTCAATTTACAATTTCAGGGGTGGTTTCCGATGACAAAGTGAATATTCTTGATGCTCTATAGCGGTCAAAAATAAGAATAGTTTCCAGTAGTTTTAAAAAACAGGAAAAACAAAAAAAAAGTGACGGAAAAACGAGAATTTTTACGCAAAACCGGTTTTCGAAAAAATTGATTTTTTTCCATATAATTTTAATTCAAAAACTAATTACTATAAATATTTGAAATTTTCACCAAATATTTATTTTAGCATTATCTATGTACGGTAAATTTTCAAAATATTTTGGTTTTTTTTGAGTTATTTATAGACAACTGAAATGTTTTGATTTTTCAAAGTACCTATTTATTTTTTTCTTTTGTAGTATCGATCAATTAGGTGCCCAAAAACTTGAAAATTTATACAAGGTTTCATATAGGTTGTTTTTAATTGTAGTTCAAAAAATCAATAACCGGTTGGTCACAATAATTGTTTTTTTTTTTTATAAGCGTTTAAAATTAAAATTTTTGTGAAATATGTCAAAACCACGAAAATTTGCAAGTTATTTTGTAGTTGAAAATTCATAAATTTTTTTGTATTTAAATCCAAGACTAAAAAATTCAATTCAACGTTTTCCTTCAAATAGCTATAGAAAAATTAAAAAAAAAAATGATTTAAAAAAATTCACGCGTATAAAAAACAATTTACTATCAAATAATTTTAGATTTTTGTTACAGTTAAAAATTACTAGTTGTTTAAATTAGTATATTTTTTACATAATTTAATTTGTGGGTATTTAGTTCATTTTAACAAAAACCATAATTTTCACTACTGAATGGAATTATATAAGTATCTTAGGTTATTGACGTATCATTTCTATTCAGAATCGTTTTTCCGGTTTTTCGTATACAATGATACGTATCATTGGATTCAAATTTAACACACTCATTATAGTGACCTACTCTATGTCAGAAGTTCACTCAATAACTACTGTACAGTATAGCGTTACCCACTTCACTATAATACCCTTTTTAAAATTGAAGATTGAAGTTCTTTTTACTGTTTCAAACTTCGATGCGGTTAACAAACAAAACTAACATATATATGTATAATTGTAAAATTAATTTATTCACAAAATTGCTTAGAATCTACGTAGGTTGGTATAATCTAACCTATACATACATAATAATAAATAATAGAATAATCTGTAAAATTAAAAAAATAATTGGACTAAAAAAAAAAATCGGAAGTGCTTATTTGAGACTTGAGGGTGTGTTAAAAACCTTCGAGTATTTATAACCAAGTACTAACCACCTTTATGTATATACATCTACATTTTACAATCTATCATTCTATGGTATACCTATGTGTACAGTATACTGCATGCTTGTTCAGAATACAAATATACTTTATACACGCGAATAATAATAAAGACCTTCGATCGATCGATTGCCCTATTTATATTTTACACCGATGTGGCGATGTATGCGGGTGTATATTATATTAGGTAATATAATATTCTACCACGTTTTATGGTTGTTTGCATTTTATATTTTATTTCAATAACATTATATAAGTTATAGATACCTGAAAGTCTCAATAAATACTTATTAGTCCTAATTTGTTAACTGAGACGGACTAGGAGATTAAGTGCAGTACCGCAACTAAGATTAAATGTATACCTATGATGTTATTAACTATTATTATTATATAAGTTATATACTTATAAAATTATTTTATTATAATATCTACACAAGCTATAGTAATTAATAATTATAAAAAGTATATTAATGTAACACAAAATAAACTGTGAGTACCTATAAACTATCTATTACGTACCTATACAGTTAGAAATGTTTAATACTTAAATCATGTCATACTTTTGTTAAATAATTAGGTCAGAACTCAGAAGATAGGTATAAAATTAATTTGATGAATTAATATAAATGGGGCCACCCGGATTTGGGTCTGCTTCCATGAAAAAATAAAAAATAAAAGTAAAATCATAATATTTTATATTATAATTATTATTATTATAGTAAATTGTTTTGTCATAAATATATGATGGAAGATGATTGATGATGTTTTATTTATGAAAAAAAATTAGTGGTAATTGTTTACGCCTGAAAAAAGTAGGAAAATGTGTAAACCCTTTCGAAGAAAAATCCTGAATGCGCTCCTAAAGTCAGTGATGCATAAATGTATATATTATATAGTATACACAATATTACATACATTATTTAGGATGCCGAATAGTATAGGTACCCATGTCATATATGTTAGATTATAAGTTATATCAGTTATAAACCTATTATTGTTATAACATTATAACTATCTTGAAAATTTCAATAATTTCTATTTAACCAAATAGGTACTTATATCTATTTTTTTTTAATATTAAAAAAATACTTAGAAGTGTTTTCCTAGCCTCGTGTTTGTATCAAGGAAATCCATTAAGTTTCAAGATTTATAAAATATTACCATGTAACTATAAGCTACTGACTATCTTTTCACTTTTGTGAGTTAAAGATTAAAATATACCTACATGGCTACATGATATTGTTTAGTTACCTAACTATTTCCTACCGTGAACACAGTAAAATAATAAAATATATATTATATTACCTGTAATAATTTATGTGAGAGAGTAAATTTATTCACATAATAGATACTGAAAACTGAAATATGTAAATTTATAATGTATAATAATAGTACCTAATAATTAATATTAATTATATTATCGCTGCTATATTTAGGGCATTTACCCATGTCACCAAAAAATTCATTATAATATTTAGGAATATTTATATATTAACCAATGCTATTTAATAAACACCGTTTTAGGATCAGCTATAGCCTATAGTAATGATACATTTTCGGATAGGTTACATATATTTATAATCTATATACGTTCATGGCCTTGTGGGTATGTTTTTAATTATTAAATTTTAGAAATTGTACATTTCTACAGGAGATGAAAGATAATTAAGAAGGAAATAATAATTAGGAAACTATAATAAATTTTTATTTAATACCTCTTAATTTGGTTGTTCACATAATATTTTTTTAATTCGTTAACATAATATAGGTAGTGTATTTATATATTTTCGTTAAATAAAACCTTTCAGCCCCTCGCAGCACTGAGTTAGTCTCCGACATAGTGGGAAAGTATAAGATTACCAGATTATCCAATCTGACATCCATAATGATACCCTTTAAAATACTGCAGTAAAAGTTAAGGAAGAATATATATATTCTATACCTAATCGATAATGTCTATTCGCAACCATCAAGTCAAAATAAATTTGTATACTATATAGGTAATGAAATTGTTAATTGTTCAATACCAATTTATTTATATGTACAGTACATTATATAACATTTTTTTTATTACCCATCAAAAAACAATGAAATCCTTTATAAATAAATATGGGTTGAAAAGAATAAGTTATAAACACTCTCCGAGTCTCGGATTCTCAAGAAATTTAATGGTATAACTTTTATTAAGTCAAGTTGTTTAAAAATCACATGATCATATAATAGATGGACATAAGAATTATTTATTTATAAATATATCGTTACACGAATTAATAAAAACAATACAAACATATTTATAATTTATAGTAATATTATGATGATTTTATGTAGGATTTGTAACTATTTATCTATATTCATGATTTGTGATTTATACAACATTTTAAAACTTATTAAAACAATAATGTTAAATTATTTGCGGTGTATCCTCATACCTAAACACCTTTTACTTACCTACTAGGTAACACAATATCTTAATCTATGTAGGTAAATGTTTTATTTGCTACCTTTTGTTCTATATGACCATGGTCATATTACTTTCGTTTATAACTTTATAAGACAAATGTGAATGTAATTTAAAATTAATTTTAAATATATAAGATAAGTTAGTAGTAAGTTGTAAGTCGTTATCTAAATATTTTTTTAATGTACCTAATTAGTATTGGATGCTATTAAAATCATGTTAAAAACTCGTTTTAAGAATCTTCTACGGAAGTTTTAAGTTAACTATTAGTAAGTATTGCTGTATATTGTACTTAGTTTTAAATGATAAACGTTTGTTTAAAAATATTTTATACAGTATATTTTATATTAAACCTGTGGGTAGGCAAAGTATTAAATAGTTTTCAATAAATTTAAATGCATTTATGTATGTCTGCATATTTTTAATATTCATAATACACTTTTATTTCATAGTTATTGAATTGTTTGTTGTTTGTATATTATATTATTATAATATTATACCTATCAACGTTATGTCTATACTCAAATATTCAATATACATTAACTTAACACTGAAACATTGGAAAATTAGATAAGTCATCTAAATTGCATTATCTACATAGGCACTTGTATTGAATAAATATATACTATCTGATAAAAAGTTTAAATAGGTATCATATTTTCGTATAACAATAATAATTATATTTTGAATATTTGTACTTACACAGGCAACTAAAAAATGAAATCATTTTGTGTGAAATAGTTTGAACAGGTGTAGACGATTGTAACTATGTGAATGGTTTATTCATTTATTAACTAACATGATTTAAAGATGTACATTGTTGATATATGCTTTGAATTCTGATACGTATATATACCTACAGGGCCATATTTGAACGTTGTATGCCCCGAAGTAACAAATTTCAGCCCTTACTCCCCCCCCCCAAAAAAATAAGAAGTTATTTCTTAAAATTTAAGGTATAAAGCATTAAAGCTATTTGCGTAATACCAAACAATGTTAGTCCAAAAAAAATTGATTCTATACTTTATATTCTATCCAGACTAATATAATATAATATTGGTTAGTTATATATTTACTATGTACCTATAATATGTTTTAGTGAAATGTATTTATAAATGTTGACTAGTGATAAAAAGTAATTTATAATTTATGTTTTATGTATATGTGAATTATAATTTATAAATACAAAAAAATTATTAATTATGTAGATATATATTCGTATATAACACATACTATGTATTACTATTTAGTATTTACTATACACTTCAGATAGTATGACGTAGTGTATTTATTTTTTTTTGATGACGTGAGCTTTTCATGGTTGTTCAGTGTTCCAAATAATATTTTTCGAAATAATAAAGAAATATTCAAAGATTTATTTGTACCTAACATTTAAAAGTTTTTGATAACGTATTACTGATTTAATTAATTTGAAATTTAAATTGACTAATGAATTAATTTTTAAATTTGCTAGAAGGATTTGAGTAAATTCGAAAAATAGCTCTGTACCTAACCTATATCTATTTTTTAATTTTATTATTTATTACATTTTTTTCATTAATTTATAAATTAATTAAAAAATGCTATTATAAAATTAATTTGGGCTTAAAACTCAAATCTAATTGTCAAGTGCTTATAAATCAAGTGCCAAATCTCTGGAACTTGTTATAGTTTGACAAGGCCCGGCAACCTATATAAATTATGGTTTTAAGAATGATTGTTTAAATATATAATTATTTCAAATATATTTAAAAAAAAAGTTCATATATTTATTAGATTAGTTCCAGTAGGAACTACTTTTGAGCAATATTGTATTAAATATTTAAATTTTTGTATTTTGCTATATTTAAATAGGTATGTTTGTACTAAAAGAAACAAACATTTCTAGATAAGCTATAAATTAAAAATTTAAGTTATACTTATAGAAATCCTAATGCAAAATTGTATTTTGAATATTCTGAGGTTTTTATATTTACCCACATAAATACGTCATAATTTCCATATTTTTCTTTGTTAACCGAAGATAATTAGTTTTAAATATTACGTAATTATCAAAATAAATTACCTCTAAAAAACCTATCGTTAAATAAAATATAAAATGTATTAATTTATCAGCGTTTTATGTTTGTATAGGTGCATGTATATTTAGGTAGTTTTTTGTACATAATCTTCTGGTCATTAACTCATTACATAACGTAAATTTATATATTACTGTTTTTTTTTCAATTTTTTTATCGATCAGATCGAATGGAATAATTTTTGAAATTAAACATAACATTATATTACGTAATAAAAAACATATAAGCGAAAAGAATAACAATTATTACCGACAGGTGATAAACTAACCAGTGTATGGCTAGAATTTTAGTTAGCAGATGAAAATAAGATAGTTCTTTATTGCTATTACATAGGTATAAATGTATAATTAAGTTTAGTTACTATTATAATTATTCGTTTTATTATTCGAGTCGCAGTATGATATGATGCGAATATATTATATTTATATTTTTAATAAAGCTTGGCTGGTTTAAGTTTTTTTAAAAGTGGGAAGGCCCGGTCATTGTAGTGTAGAATTCAGTGCAAGTATATTACCGAATGATTTGATAACTGCCATATTGTAGATTACATATTTTTTTTATCTATATCGTGGTACCAGCAAACATTATATCATGACGGTTGTAATACACTAAAACCTATTGTATTTTGCAATTGTGTCATAGGCGTGCGCAGACTTTTTTCCCAGGGGATGCCTATATATTTAAAAATAACTCAATTTATAATATCTCCCTTCAAAAAAACATCAGAATTTTTTTTGAAAACATAACGTAATAAAGTTCTCGGAATAATAGTATAATAGTAAAATATTAAATAATAATGGTAAATAGATATATTATATAGTATATGTATACATTATAGTATAGTATTATATATTATTTTATATTTTATTATATTATATTAATATATTATTATTATATTATAGTCAATATAAGTTAAGATGTAATTTAAATTTTGCATTTTATTACTAATATATATTAATATGAATTTAATTTAGTTAATACTTTATTATAATTCTTATCTTCTGTCAAAAGGATGACAATTTTTAAACTCATCAATTACATCGTCATAATTTATCTGTGATGCTATAGTTCTTGTTTTACAAATATCAACTTCATTACATCCAATCTTTCTTGCAACATGCGGCTTCTTAATTTTGTTTTTACCAAATTTAGTTTGAAAAAGCTCTTTCACAAGAGCAACTTGTGACAGGAATAGTAGTAAAAAGTTTCAACGCTTTATTTACATTAACAAAATTTTTACTAGATAATAACTTTTCTAACCGCTGATGAATTGTTTTGTTTGATGATTCTGCTACAAAATCGGGCAAAGAACGTAGAAGTCTTAATTCGCCTTCTAATTCGTCACTATTAAGTACAAACTCCAGTGAAAGTAATTCTATGTCAAATTCTTCAGTTTTTAGTTCTATCAAACGACCAATAATTGCACTAATTAAATTTAATGTTTCCTGATTAAATCGATTTTTAAGACCGTTATACAAATCATCTAAATAAATAAAATACGTAGTCTGAACTGTCAAAATTGCTAAATTGTTTTCTGTTTATAAACTCTTAACTAAAAAGTAAAAAATAAAAAACAAGCTGGCTCTGCAGATCCGCAAGGGATGTCATGGCATCCCCGGCATCCCTCCTGTGCACGCCTATATGAATTGTGTTATAACTAATACGACTTATAATATATTAATATGATATCGAATAGCTTTTATTACGTAGGTATATATTATAATTTATACTAATACTCCTATACTTAAGCATAAATCATGAACTAGTTTAAGTATCATGTTTTATAGTCGTAGAACAGATGACTTGTAGAATTATAAAAAACACTATGTATAAATATACGTCTATACGAGCACGAATGCACTTACATATTATTTTTAAAAGGTTTAATTTATATAAATAGCAATTAAAAATAAGAAAATATAATAATCACCTACTTTAAATATATATTTTATATAATTATTGCCTAATAATAATAATATCTCAATGACTAAACTAACTCTTATTTTATTGATTAGGAAACGGTTTATTGATTGATAGGTACTCGTTTTGTTAATTAAATTGCTATTTATTTTTCCCACGGGCGTGGTGTGCGGATGCGTTTCGAGTTTAACGCTTAAAACAAAGAACTAAGACTCAACAATTAAAAACCCCTAAACACGCATACACAATCAGCATAAAATTTTAATATTACAATTCGGCTCTTTTTTACGATAACGCAAGACAAATATATGGTAACACTATATTATTATTATAGAAGTCCTCTACAGTCTACAACACGTCTGCTCTAAACGTAAATAGACGCTTATAATAATTATTAATAATGAGTACAATGACGATTATGTCCGTGTACATACCTAAATCATAATAATTCAAGTAATAACAATATTATAATATTAGGTAGGTAAACCTAATAAACAAGCATGTCGGGGGGTGGGGGGGGCAGATAAATAATAACGCGCAGAGCGTAATATTATATTATAGCGAGTGATACCGAATAATATAACAACAATAAATAATTGGAATGAATAAATAAGAAACGAGACGATAATAAAGACACAATCGCAGACGGGACAAGTGAATATCCGTTGCGCGCAGCGTCGAATCGAATAATAATCTATATGACGTGTTTTTTAATTTTTTTTACTCGGTACAGAATAATATTATTTGTGTTGTTGTGTAAATAATAACAGCAGCGACGACGTAAACGCACACAAAGCACGCTGCGGCGGCGGCGGCAGCGGGAGCGACACGCCACACGCACACGTTTCGGTGTCGTATGTCGCACATCTTCTCCGCGCCCCGCCGGCCGACCGGACGGGACGAGCGGCAGCTGCTGCGACGACGACGTCGTTCGCTTTTGTAGTCCGTTTAACACGCCGCCGCCGTCGTCGCAGCGCACACCTCTCGACCTTTAATGTAATAAAAATTTATTTTCCGACGGCCGAACGGTCGGCCAGACGAAATCCTCCCGCGGTCCCATCTCCCACGGTTATTGCCGAAACGAATAGAGGCAGTAATAAAAAAGACGACGAAAAAAAAAAAAAAACAAAACAAAGAGACGGGCAACAAGACACACACCGGTGCGGTGTTAAACCTATATAAAGAAAGACGCACTACACGCAGACAGTACGCACATTATTGCCTTACTATTATAGAGCGGCGGCGGCGGCGTTCACCACTACCCGTCCGAGGCATCTATACCGATGCCCCACCCCCCCTCCGACCGATCGGCCGTACACCGCACCCGCGCACTGCCGCTACACCGCCTCTAAGAGGTGTACGCCGTACAAGTGTAGTAGTACACCGCGAGCGGACAGTCCGCGCGTTAACAGTTGTACACGACGTCTCCTATCATATTTATATATATATATATATATATGTATATATATAATTATCATTATTATAATATTTATAATATTCGTATTATTATTATCTCCGTCGTCACTCTTCGCCGTAATAATCACAACAACAATAATAATATAATATTATTATTATTGTCAATCGTACTACGTTCGTCGTACGTCGCCACCGTTGGTCGTGCGGCGGGTCAAGCCGTAATCGACGGCCCGGCAGGTCAAAACTGAACCGTACGCGTTCACCGCGAGTCTGCAGCGAGCACACATCGGATTTCGCGTTCCGAGCCGTGTCGAGACGTGTTCGCGATCCGTATTTTTTCTCGTTGTAATAATATAATATTATCGCAGTGCCGACGACGTGTGTCGTCAGCTGCCGTCGGTGCGTAATTTTTTTTTTTTTTTTTACTCACTACAGTTGCGCGCGCTTCGAGTCGTCGTCCTAGTCCTAGTCCACCCGATCGTCGGTCGTCCCTTCCTGTCCGCCGTGCGCGCAACCGCTCTCGACCGGTGGTGGTCCCGTGCTCGACATGACCAAATCCGCGTAGTCAGTTGTTCGACGACGTTCGTACGTGCGCCCGCGTCCACAGTGTCCTGGAGATAGACGGCCGTCTGCACACACACACACCTACGCCATCGCGACGACGAGTTTTCCGATTTCCGTTTGAGTTTTTCCACTGATGTTGGCTGCACGACGTCGTGCAACATGGTTAAAAGGTACGTACAGTGTGTGTATGGAGTATGTCGTGTTTCGTCTCGAAGAGCAGTTTCCCGGGAAATAGGCGAATGGTTTGGTATTTGTTGTCCTTATTCGTGTCACCCAATTTTTTCTGCGGAAATCGACCTCAACAAAACTGGGTACCTATTGTAATAGGTATCACTGTAATAATAGGTCAAGAACTGGCCCTGCAGTGTTTCTATAGGTACAGCTTTTGTGGGGTCAAGAGTTTCGTCGCTCCGTTTTCATTTCGTGTTCAATATTTTTATCGCTCTGATCATAGGCGTAGGGTGGTCAAATTTGTGGGGGGGCTTTATCCCTTCCAGGTTAGGTTAGGTTAAGGAAGAGGCATTTATGAGTTTTTGGGAGGCTATGATTCAAACTGGGGGGCTTAAATTCAGACTGAGGGGCTAAGCCCCCCAAGCCCCCCGCTAACTATGCCTATGGCTCTAATATTGGTAAACACTCAATCGCTATAACGTACGCAATTGCAATGATACTCGTTACTTATCAAATGTATTTGACATACCTAACGTGCATAGGCCGTGTTTGTGGACCAGCTATTTTGTAGCCAAGTCATCTGTATTTTGGATAATTAGCTATTAATAATTATATTTTATTCTATAACTTAATATACATTTTAGTCACCTATATTATTAGATTAGACTTAAGACCTCTTCATCAATACAAGTGACATATATATCAAGGTACATACCAATCAAAAATATGTATGTATCTGCCACTATTTATTAGTTTATGTAAACCTCTGTTATTAACGCTGTTAGTGAGATCATAATACACTTGAGGACTTTTTTTAATATTGAATGAAACAATTATCATGCTCAGGTCATTCATTATAGGCCTGTTGACAATGCTGCCCAAGTGTCACTTAAATTATTCACAATATATAGTTGTAAATGATACCACTCATTATGATATATATGTATAATAATAAAGAAATAAATATTGGTGAAACTCAAAATACCTAAATTAGTGTCAAAAAAATAAATAATTACTTATTTAGGTTCATTGATATTTGTGAGGCTAATAATATTAGATTACTTAATAAATAATAAGTGTATATTTAAACTTGAGCTTTGAAATAAACCTGAAGTATTGGTATAAATTATAATCCACATAAATATTAATAATATTATGATATACGAATATACATTACTTGCATATAACAGGTTTGTTACAGATTAAACGAAAGACTAAAACTATTTTATTTAAATTATTATAAATTTAGAATAATATTCTATTGGGTTATAATTTGTCAACTGTTAAGAGGATTTAAAATCCTGATATGCTGTCTTTGACTTATAAACGTACAGTCCAAATTCATATGTAGCTGAACCAATTTTGTGTTATTTGTTTTATACGAGGTTTTATATTTTAGAAAATTAAATGGGCGTCACCGTTTTCCGCCAAAATTGACCTTTCCGTTTACCTCCAGTACAAAAATATATATTTCCTTTTACCGCCACCACAAATTTCGGTTTCTATAATTTGGTAACCCCTTAGTAATGATTTTCAAAATAACAAAAATAATTAGGTAATCAATTTTTAATTAAATATTAAAAAAACAAAGTGATTGTTTCACTGACGACTTTATGAGTGAGTGTTCGATCGATGAAAGACTACAAAAGTTTGCTAATTATTTTGAAGAAATATATATTTTTGAAGATTGTATTTATCCTCCAAAACTTTGGGCATTTGCATCTTCAGAACTTATATATTGCAAAATAAGCAGCGTCGGTCAGTGGCGTAGTCAGGGGAGAGGCTGCCGGCTGCAGCCCTCTACGAAATTTTAAGAAAATTGAAAAATTATTTTAATGGTCTATGAAAAACGCTTTAAAAGTCTTAAATTGTATTTTACTGATTTTAAATTGTCATAACTTTTTTTATTTGTTATATATTAATAATTCTTCGGCATGTGCATTTTACACTTATGAAAGAACTTAGGTAAACCACCACTGTCAAAAAATTGATAGCCTCTCCCGAAAAAAAATTCTGGCTACGCCGCTGGCGTCGGTGAACAAAAAAACAGCAAAACCAAATTTTAAGACGATAAAAAAAAACCAGAATTTAACTGACCAGTAGGTATAAAAGGGGAGAAATATGCCGATATACATTTTGTTACGTTTGTTTTTTATAAAATCATATATTTAATTAAAAATTGATTACCTAATTTTTGTTATTTTAAAAATCTTTACTAAGGGGTTACCAAAATATAGAAACTGAAATTTGTACTGGCGGTAAACGGAAAGGTCAATTTTGGCGGAAAAGTAGATCACCCAATTAAATTATTAACAATAATTACCAAACCATTCAAACTTTAAGGTAAAAATACCATCTAGGGCATATAAATGATTTTTATTTATATTCAATTAATTATAAAGGGAGTTAAATTAAATATTACAATTTTAATATTAATTTTAATTTTAACAGTCTTAAGTTCTTAAGATGATATTTTAATCTATTTTTTATTTTTTGTTCTATTTACACTCTAGTTTAGGTTATGTTAGTAACATTTTGTGTTGTATCTTTATTTTAAAAATGTATTTTTGATGGGACTTTGAAGAAAAAATAGCAAGCAAGCATTATTTTAATCCTTGTTATAAGTTTGATTTAATTAAAATTGTGCCTACTAATGTAAGCAATTTTAGGCATGTGTGTGAACAGTGAATGTATGACATGTATAATATATAAACAGTCTAAACTAAGGGTGAATTTGTAAAATAAAATTTTATAGTTCTAAATTATATTGCCATAAAAACAAAGTAAATTAAAAAATATATATTGTAAAATATTAAATAATTAACTACTTATTAAATATGCTTTTATCTGTATACATCTCAATGGTTAAGATTGGTATGCGATAAAGAAGATAGTTAATAGTTAATAGGTAGTTGATAGTTCTTATAAATATGAGTTGTTTTTTATGTTTTTACTTTTTATACACTCTAATTATAGATTATAATTATATCATATAGCACACATACAAAATAAATATAAAGTATTTACTCTATGTTTCTATAGGAATTAATGATAATTTGTGATAACTGGTAATATTATGTTTTTATTTTAAATTATTATTATCAATTATGTTCCCAGTTATGTCTTACATCTTATACTCTTATGTTTTATTATTAGGCACTTTTTATACTAATAGACTAATGCATGACACATAGACACAGATTAGTATATTAACCATATGAAATATTGACTTTAATTATCTATTTCAGTTTTGTAAATTTTTATTTTTTGACTATAAATAAAAAAATTCACGTGTGGATATCAAAAAAGATTAATTAATTAATTAATTTATGACAAGTTATATACTTGAACATGCTTGAAAATTAGAGTGAATGGTTCATAGTTAAATGTTAATGTCTTGATAGGGACCACTTTTAATATTTGCTCCAAGTTAGGGGCCATTATTCTATAAATCTGAGACTATATATAAGTAGTTATTCGTATAGTCTATTCAATTTGAGGTTGGTACCTGTTGGTGTCCCCTATCATTGATTCTTTGTCAGATCGCGCCGTGGAATAAAGCCACACCTATGTGCATTACTTGGTCATCATGTATCATTCCCATTTTGAATAAACTAAAGGTACTTATATAGTATATACATTATACAGACCCAAATTTATAGAACAATAACCTGGAGCAAATAGTAAAAATGGTCCCCACCAAGGCATTAACATATAGCCATGAACCATTCACTCTAATATTCAAGAATTTAACTCACCATAAACTAATTAATTAACAAGAAATTATTGAGTTGAAATAGGTCAATTAATTTCAATATTTATGAGGTAGATACCTAGTAAAATGTATCATTAAGTTTAACTTTAAGTTTTAGTAGTGTTGGGTAATATTGTTAGGGTGATTCACAGACTTAAGAATTTAAGGAGATTTTAATTATATAGGTAGTGATTTAGATATATAATATATTTAAAAATGTAAGAATAATTTACCTACCATGTTCAATACACATAAACTATCCATAAAAATTAAAAAAATATTGATTATTTTTGTTGTTATTTTAATGATTTGTCACTATTAGATCAGGTGTATTTTATTGAAGTAGGTAGGTATCAAGTGAAAATAATTTGTTTAATGAATAATAATAATTATACACATGCTTGTATTCATAACAGAATATTTAATTGTTTATGTTGTATAATTACATTTTTAGTTTATCTTTTTTTTGGTATCATAAAGTATTTTATGTACATGCATATTATTTACTCTACTTATTTACCTATACTTAGTATCTTCCTATCATAGATGAAATTCCGATATACATATTAAAATAGAAGTAATTAAATTCACACAGTATGAACTACCAAGTTATGGTTAATTACTTAAACAATAATAAATTAAGGGAAAAATTATTTTATTTTATTCAATATTACTTCAGGGATCCCAAATTTAAGTATTTAAGTTTTTTAAATAAGGAAAATTTTAAATCATACTTACAATTGTATAAATGGTAGCAATGGTAGGTAAGGGTTATAATCTTTCAAAAGTTATTATTGAACAATTCTGAACAAATTTAATTTTACTTATGCAGATGAACAATTCTGAAACTAAATGAATAAATTACTATATATTTAACATAATTAATAAATAAAATATAAAGTGACGTTTCTTATTGGTACAAGTTTTTAGAAAAATTAATTTTTTATCTTCAAAGATTCTTTTTTTTTCAGTTTAATTTAATATACTTGAATGAATTAAAAGTGGTGTTTTAGACTTGAAATGAATTACTAAATTATTTAACTTAGATATTCTCATTTAAAATTTATTAAATAAATTGTGATTGTAAAATTTGACAAATAAGAGATATAAAGGACATACAGGATAGATAATTCAAAATGTGGCAAAGTATTTAGAGGTTTTGACAAAATATTAGAATGCTTGATTCAAATAAAGGACAGTCTCGTAAAATATGGATTGTATTTTTTTATCTATTTTGACCAATTAAATTTTTTTTATGAAAAATTATAGTTTTTATTTAAATTGTTAATTTTTTTTTGTTGGCTTATTTCAGATCTGATGCAACTGAAACAAAAAAAAGTGGCATAAAAAATGAAAATGCTGTAAAATATGGCGAACTAATTATATTAGGGTAAATAATGTAATATATATTAACTTTTTCCTAAGTATTGAAGTATGAAATTTTTAGTGCTGATACTTGAAATACATTTTTTTTTATGAATAAGTTGAATCATGTTGTTTTTTTTAGATATAATGGCCAATTGACAGCAGGGGACAAACGTAGGCGACGTAGCAAATTTGTGTTATGGAAACGTGATATTGCTAATGGAATAAAGAGATCAAACCATTATGTTGTTCCATGCCCTCAAAATTCGCATGTATGTATTTTATCAAATTTATAAAAAATAATTAGTAACCTACAAGTTATTTTAACAAAGTTTGGAAAAATAACATTAACGTATGAAATTAAATTATATACTATTATACTATTATTAAAGTATGTCACTATACTCTGTATAGCCAAGTGTTGCGCTCTTAGAACCTTTATTTTATTATTTTAATAACCACCAGCACTTTGCTAATGAAAGCAATATATAATCAATTATTTTATAAAGTTGATTGTTAGTTATCCACTATATGCTTAAAGAAATGTATTCATGTTGTAAAAATAGTTTTAAGTAGAGAATATCTAGGTATAATTTTTAATATTTCTATAAAATACATTTTATTTAGGTATTATTTGACTTATACATAAAATTAAAATAATTAAACAATTATAAACTTACATTTTTTAAAATTTTCATTAAAAATCCACTCAAAAGATAAAAATAAATTAAATAAAAGAAAAAAATATTAAAAATTAAAATAATAAAAAAATATCTGTATAGATAAGATTTGTCTCATTTATTTCACACAAATATAAAAAATAAAGTATTGAAGTGGTCAAATGGACTTTATGAAAAAAATGAATTTTAATATTTGGAAACAATATTTATTTAAGACAAAACTTAAATTTTTATTTTTTCTCCTTTTTTAAGTATAAATTTACTTTATAGACTATGTTATAACTTGCTGGTTACTTTACAAATGTAAAAATATGTATTAACACTACCTATACTATTAGGCAGGGCTCGAATTTTATAGCATTTGCTAATTTTTATTGGATACAGATAAAAATAGCAGAGTAAGCTATACATTTGTTTTGTGCATCAGAGATTCCAAATATGAAATTTTATTTTGCTTTTTTTTGCATATTTTAAGGATTTTTATTTTTTAAGTTTTTGTATCATTTTCGGTTAATTTGCTATATCAATATAACTTTTATATCGTATTTTCATAAAATGTAATTTATATTATATAGTATGAAACAATGAATCATGACAAAATTACAATTTTGAATAGTTGCCATACTCAAAAACTGTTTATATTTTATAGTTTATTGAATCAACAAATTCAAGTAGTATTGCCTAATATTAAAAAAAAAAAAATTTGATGTATTAATTTAAAAATATAAAAGTTTTTAATTCGTGATCAAAATAAATTTTTCTATTTGCTATTTATTGTGTTTTTAGAGCATATTATAGCACTTATTTTAAGATTTTAAAGGTCATATTATAGCTCATATTTTAGTAATTTTTAGTACTATAAAATCCGAGTCCTGCTAGTAGGTACTCCAAATAGCTATATTGCTAAGATTTATATTGTTGTAATAAACCTAAATAAACTGTAAAACATGGATATTTTGTGTAATTAGTTATAATGAAAATATGTAAAAGTATTCAAAATAAAAATAGTGGACCACTGGGTAACCACTATACTGTAGAAAAATGCCAAGTGCATTTATTTTTATAATATTTTTAATTCTCTAAGACAGAAGTTTGTAAAATTTTATTATTTTTGAAACTGCCATTTAAGCCGTTACGGAGGAAAATATTTTTCATCGCCTCCTCCCATTCTTAAAATAAAAATAAAAGAAGCATATATATTTAATAATCACACATTTACCGATTTTATAATAAATAAATTAATAAATGGAAACAATCATAGTTAAATCTTGGTGAGATACTTTCAATTTTGTTGTTGTAATGTAGATACATTCTCAAAAAGTTCACTACTACTCTACTTCCCAAAACTAGTTCACTGAACCCTACATTGTGCCCACGGGGAGACAAATCGTCCGCGCTAAGAACCACTGTTTTAAGAGAATGACTATCGAGTAACTTTGTATTATATTTTTTAATTTTTAATTCACAAACAATAATTTTATCAATAAAAAATTTAAATATCAAAAAACTCAAAATATTTGTTTTAGAATATCATGTCTTTTTGAATGACACTACAAAAACAAATATGATAGAAAAAACTGGTTTCACATTTGTTTTCTCTTTTTATAATTTTTTTGTCTTAACGATTATTTCTAAAATTATTGGGAATTTTTCTAATAGTACCAATTACATCCAATTTGCTATCAGAAACTACCTTCAAAATTTGAACGTAGCATTTTTTCCATTAAAAAATATATTCTTATAAACGTGTCCAAAAAAAGCGCCTAATTGTTAAATCATTACTTTCATCACTTCATTTAGAATCTAAAATAAATCATTATTAGAAAGAGGTGATTTGTGGATATTAATAACTAAATTTGTAAAATAATGTTGCATAAAAAAATACATACGTTTATGAATTTTAGCTTTACTAATAACTTAATTGTGTACTTTTTGTTAAGTATAATCACTGATAATATAAACTATATAATCAATAGTACCTATAATGTATTTTATTATATTTTTTTAGGCTGTTCTGGATAAAAATCAGCATTCAATTTCCTACACCTTATCAAGAACAGAAGCAGTCATTGTGGAGTATGTAAATGATGAAACAACGGATATGTTTCAGGTAACTAATGATCAATTTATCTATATAAAATATAAATTATGATTAAATATTATTTAAACAAATTATGTATTGACCATTTGTATGTACTTAATTTATAAAACAAATAAAATTTAAAATTGGTAAAAATAGTTTTTCAAAATATTTATAATTTGTAATAAATATGGTGCAATTTTAATGTTACACAAAATATCTAAAAATTATATTTTAAAAGTTAAATGTCTTGTCTTAACCATCAAAAATAGTCTTATAATAATGAGTACAAATTTAAAAATGTTTGCATTTTTTAAGAAAATTTTACGTTTATTTATAGAAAATATCTATTAAAAAACATATTAATTACATTTATATCTTTTATGAATTTATTAAATTTAAATTTATTTAATTCATACATTTTTTTCCGTATTAATTTATTCAATTAAAACCAATCATAAATTAATAACTAATAAAATGTTAGTATTTGTTTATTTTTACCTTTGAATTATATGTGATTATTTCCCAACAAACAATGTATTCTTTGATATGTTTAAATAACAATGGCATTCGGTTTCTTTTAATACATTTTTATATATATGGTGATATATAATTTATTATACTATATTATGTACTTTAAGTAATATCTACAATAATTAATAACCTGTATAAAATATAAAATATAAAGTATAATATTTGTAGTTGGCATTTAATCATTTCAAAATTTACTTTTAATACATAACAATTCTAGAAAAAAAAAAATAATAACTAATAATAAAATATCTATAATTTTGCTGAAAATAACAAAAATGTATATGAAGTAAATATTGTTGGAAATGCAAAATTAAATTTACGTTTCATAAAATATATATGTTGTATTTAGACAGAATTTTTAAAACTTTAAAAAAAATGTATATATATATTTAAAACTGAATTTTGATTAATTATTTTGAAATGTTCATGATGAGTGACAATAAACGGATATTGTTAGTACTTATATTTAACAATTAAACATAAAGTTAAAGTTAATGCTAATAAATATTTAAATAATGAATTTCATTAGAGTCATAAAATTAAATCAACATTTGATAATAATTAATTCATACATTGATAATAAATTTATTTCATAATTGGATGCAGAGTGGCATTGGTTACACAGGTTAACATAATATTTTGATTTATATTACTCTATAATTTGTAGATTGGAAGATCTTCAGATTCACCAATTGATTTTGTGGTCATGGACACTAATGCTGAAAAGAATGCAGCTGCTATCAATAATTTACCTATTGCTGATAGTAAAAAAACAGCTGCAGCAAGTACAATATCAAGATTTGCTTGCCGTATTATTTGTGACAGAAATAATACAAGTATAGCTCGATTATATGCTGCTGGATTTGATTCTTCTAGAAATATATTTTTAGGGGTAATAAAACATTAATAATTTATTTTCAATATGAAAATAATATATTTTGGGCTGTTGGTTGATTTATAATTTAGGAAAAAGCAACTAAATGGAAAGATGGTGAAGAAATTGATGCACTTACTACAAATGGAGTATTGGTTATGCATCCAAGTGGAAAGTTCCATAAAGGAAACACAGAACCTGGGATTTGGTTAGAGGTATCTGTATGTGGGAAACTATTTTCTTTACGTGGTTCTCGATCTGCTCAACTTAAAGGTGATATGGTATGTAACACAACTGTAGTTAAATGTTATATGATGCCTATTATTATTAAATATAACTTTTTTTTTTTAGATTGAAGATTCAAATAACATCCTTACTGATGGAACATTAATTGATTTATGTGGTGCAACTCTGCTATGGAGATCAGCAGAGGGTCTTAACTTATCTCCTGTAATTATGATTTAATGATTATATTGTTTTTGTTTTTTATAACATCACAGCTATTTTTTTTTATATATCCCTTAAGTTAAAAAGTCAATTAAATAATAAAATATATCCTATAAATATTTTTACATTAAATTTAAATTTAAAAATTATAATTAAATTAATAATAATTGCAATCTCAAATTTAAAAAAGATTTAAGATGCTAGACTAGAGTAAAATGTACTTTAGATATGCATTATCTTTAATAATAATATTTTTAGTAAAAAGCCTTATTTTCAAAATAAGTTATAATTTGTTACTAAAGATTAGGTGTTGTTTTATTTAATATTTTAGAGCAGAGAATATTTAAAAAAGCTGATTGAAAGAACAAATCGTGAACGGCCTACGTGTCCTGTTGGTCTATACACATTAGTGTTTCCTCATCATTCAGAAGATCATGCTGCTGCAGTTGCTTCTTCAGAACTTGCTGATATAAAGCAACAGCCATACGCATACTTACAATGTGGTCATGTCCAGGGTCGTCATGCCTGGGGATTAAATAAAGACTCCAATAGTAGAACATGCCCAATGTGTTTAAAAGTAATTTGAAAATTAAAAGTGTTTATTATAGTCTACAATTTTAACTCAATATTTAATTTATAGGTTGGTGGAATTGCCAAGCTGAGTATGGGCATAGAGGCTTCATTTTATGTGCAGGATAAGGAAAAACCAGATTTATATGCTTTTAATCCATGTGGTCATGTTGCTACAGAAAAAACTGTTAAGTAAGATTCAATTGTTTTTGAATTTGATATTTCTTTGTACATAATAACAAACTGTAGTAATATTTTATTTTATTGAAAATAGAAAAAAATCATTATTTTTTATTATAATTCTATTTTAAATTAAAATTCCTAATCCACGACTTTAATTTAAAATTGATCATTTATGGATCATAGTAAAAATATCCAGTTTTTAAAATGGAAATCTAAATTTAATTAATTTTCTTAATTCTATATTGTTATATCATTTTTTTATGGTAAGTGAATTGAGTTCATGAAATAAAACAGCCTGTACTAATGAGGTATATCTCAGTATATTTCAAGTCATGTACTAATAAAATTTAAAATAAATTATTAACTATTATACTATTAAACAAAATTTCTTCAATACATTTAATTTTAAAATGTAAAAGAACTTTTATTAATATTTTTTATTTTTTAGATTTTGGTCAAATGTTGGGATACCCTATGGGACAAACGGTTTCGAGGCATTTTGTCCATTTTGTGCAAAACTTCTTGAAGGGTATCCAGGTTATGTGAAGTTAATTTTTAATTAGTTTAAGTAAATTTTTTTCACATTATTGTAAAAATGAATAGATTCCTTTTTATAGTTAATATTTATTTTTCCTGAACCTCATAAAGGTAGTGTGATAATGTTAGCTTTTTTTGTCAATTTGTGAGTTTTACTTTTGTCCTTG
This sequence comes from Aphis craccivora, assembly GCA_009835225.1. Taxonomy (NCBI): domain Eukaryota; kingdom Metazoa; phylum Arthropoda; class Insecta; order Hemiptera; family Aphididae; genus Aphis; species Aphis craccivora. The sequence continues at coordinate 68,615 of VUJU01000246.1, forward strand.
TTTTTAGAAAAATTTTTTATTTGTATATTTTTAATAACTGGATTATTATATTTTATAGGCTTACAACTATATTATTCAACTATTTTTGCCTTTTGCTTTTAGTTAAATATTTTTTATTTTTTATATTATTTTATCATTTCTGCCTTTATCACTGGTAATCTCTAATCAATACAATATTATTTTTATAATGTTGTTTAAAAATAGTGACAATCTCTAAAAAACTGTTTTAAATAAACAATCTCAGTATTAGTTTTAAAATTATTATTGAATTTCTTTTGTAATGTTTACTTTTTTTGAAAGATCTTATTAATACTACTTTTTGAAGATCTTATTAGTTATAGTTAAATTTAAGTAGCAATTATTTTATTAGGGTTGCCAAGAATTAATGTTAAATTATATTTGTTGGTTTTTCATTTGAATTTCTTTTTAATGATATATTTTAACTACCTTAGTACAATAGGAATAATGATTTTTTAGTGTTTAAATTTCTATATAACATAAGCATGAGCACACTACTCTACCGATTAAAGAGACGTGTCTGAAAAAACTCAAGTATTTTTAAATATTAAAAATATAATACTTTGTTTTCTTCATATTTCTAATGAGATAAAAAAAAAAAAATTGTTATATATGAGTTAATTGATGAATAATTTGCTATTATTTTGTTTTATTTTTTGTTATTCGTTTATGTTCAATTACATAATAATCATATTTAAATTGTTTCAAATTGCTAGTAAAAGTTAAATAGAATAAATGGCAATCCTAATATTTATACTTAATTGTTTAGTTTTAAATACCTATATTTTATGTGAAGTATTGTAAGTTTTTTTTTACATTACATTTATTTTAATTATATAGATACGGTTTCAATTAATTAAGTGATATTAAATAGTTTTAATAAATATATTGATTCAATTATTGAGATGAATTTGTAAGAAGTGGTGCAACTAAAATATTATATATTCATTTTTAAATATGTATTTTCTGTCTGTATTGATAAAACAATGCTTCAAAGTACAATTTTATTATAGTATTCATATAAAATGTATATATAATATATTTAATTGCACAGTTAATTTTTTTTTAATTATTTGGTGTGTAAGCTGGTGTGATATTTCAAGACTGCAAATTGCTGAAAATAATTTAGATCAATTGTGGTAATATTATTAATCTTATAGATGTTAACAGTGATTGCTTTTAGAAAATTTTCTCTTCGATTGATTCGTATTTTATTTTCAATATTTTATTATTCTTGTTTTTTTTTTTTTTTAGCATTTGCAGTCACATTCTTTCAAATCGTATAATGTATATACATCTATATAATATATATTTTAATATAATTTAGTTTATATGTAATGAAATAATTGGCATTATATTGATAAATTATTTTCAAAAACACATGTTAATTATATTATAATAATTAGTTTTTATCATTAATATTATCATTATTATAGAGATTATTATTATTGTATATTATATTTACAAATATTTTTTGCGACAAAACGATTCTAAATTTTTTCAGATGATAAAAATATTTTGATCATAGAAAACAGATTAATATTTATATTTCCAGTGCTTGGAAATTTGTTTCTATTCTTATAACCTATAAGTTTAAGAAGAACATTTTTCTGTTCATTTATAAAACTCATTGAATGAGTTAATGTAATTGCTCCAAAATGAATGTTTCTTCAAATAAAAATAATCAATGACTATTATATCAAAAAATCAAAAGTAACTTAACAGATTATTAACATTAAAAATTAAATTATTAATTTTTTAATACATTTATTAAAATGATTAATTTTATAGTTGATATTACAGATTTTTACCTGTGTATTCTTGGTTACTATTTTAAAACTAATCATTTGTATAGATAAAATTAATATTTTGTGTCAAAGATAGGTTAATTTATTATTGAAATTTTGAATTTTGAAGTGATTATTTTTTAATCATAAGATCTGCCAATAGTTACTAGGAGTAATTATTTTATTTTTTTATGTTAATTTAAAATCATGGAATACATCATACATAATATTTTATTTTAAACTTAATTCAGTTTCAGTTTATTCTTAAATTGTTTAAATAATAATTACATAAATGTGATACAACATATTATATAATGGTATTTTGTTTATATCATATTATAACTAGTGATGTAATAAAACTAAAAAAAATAATTTTTAATTGAGAATGGTTGATAAATGATAAGTGACAAAATCTTACTTTACTGCAAGAAAACTTGTAATTCATAAAATTTCCGTAAAAAATAGAATTCTGTTCTTGGAATTTTTCCCTGAACTTGTAATTTTCAAGCACTGAATATTTCTTTCTTTAAATGTAGTATGCAAAATAATAAACAACAAATAAATGGTTTACACAATTTGAGTGTAAAATAATTAGGAAGGTAATAAAATCTCTTGAATACTCTATGTACTATGATATTTATTTTTTATACAGTAATGATGTATAAATAATAATTTCATGTATTATTTTAATTTAAACCATCAAATTTATTTATCTATTTTAATTGAAATTTAGTAAAAATATTTAATATTTTGATGACTTGAAATAGAATCATTATCTATTCTGATAATTGAACCTAAAAATTAATTGTCGTGTAATTAATAAATGATAATTATTGTACTTAGCTATATGCTAATCTAGTTGAATGTAAATGTATTTGAAACTATTTTATGAATGGTATATAGTTATTTTTATGATAATGTTTTTAAAAAATAATGATGTTATCATTGCAATTATTACTGAATACTGGTACCTGTCTCATTCAACCTGTGTTGTGTTTTAAATTAATAAAATATTTATTTTCAGCTACTGAATTGTTGTCTAATTATTATAAATTTAATAGATTCTGCTGTACTCCTAAATTTATTTTCCATTCTTTTTTAAGTACAGAAATATTTATGATATATTTTATCTTAGCATTATGTACTAATTTAATGTAGTCTATGTGCATCCAATAGGTACAAAAATAATTCTAATTTATGATTAATATTGCAATAAAAATGGTTTTTATTTAATATTATTGTATCATTTTTATGATTGGAATATTGATGATATTATGTATCAATAGATATCTAAATTGAATATTTTCTTTATTCTTATGATTTTATCAACTATAGTTGACATTCAGTTTATATATGTTTATTTAATTACTATTCATATTCAAATATATGCATAATGTATGGGTGGAGAGAGGTAGAGAGCAGGGCCTAAAATTTGAGTATTTTGCTACTGCACACCTATAATTCCATACTCCAAAATATTTTTAAATAATAAACATAGATTTAGTAAATACACATATCACATATTACTTTGTAGCATAATTGTTTTTGGTATTTATTAATAATTAGTTATAATAAATACAATCTAATACACTCTTCTATAAAAGTCCTAGATAGTTGATACCTATATAAATAAACATTTTAAAATTAAAAACAAAATAACTGGTTAAAGTACTATAAGTATAAGTGGTATAAGTAATGCACACTTTTAAATTTGCTACTGCACACAATTTTAGGTCCTGATAGAAAGTATATATATATATATCATATAGAGGTATTAAATAGTTGAAACATAATTTACCATGCCATAGATTTTTAGTGAAATCTCTACTGACCATTATGATGTGTCATTTTTATCAATCAAAACTTTAAAATGATATTTTTATACAAAATAAAAGTAATTAAATGAAAACCTTAATTATTTTTCCCTTGTAACTGAAGCTTATAAAAATTGTTCAGATTACAATTTCTGGGTAATGTCTCACAGACAGTGTTAAAAATTATTATGGATACTATTTGGTACAAATTTGGAGGTACTGTAGGTACCTAAAAGGGACACTATATATTTGTTATTCTGAAAATTAAATGGTTCTCAAATTTTATTTAACAATTTATTTTTGGCTTTTAACGATGTTGAAAAAATTAAAAGCTATCTTACATTTTATTATTTAGTTACCTACAATTATGGTGATATAATAATTAATTTGTGTTGACTATACAAATCCACCATTAATTAGTGACTGGTCGTTTTTAGATTCTGAACGGAGTGATGAATGTATTGATTTTACAATGATGTATGTGTTTTTTTTTGTGTGTCTGTGTTATAAACGGTACACCATAACTTAAATAATGCTTCAATTTATAACATCAGTGGTGGTTTCCGATGGAAAATTGAATATTCTTGGTGCATTATACAGGTCAAAAATAAAAAGATTCCAGTTGTTAAAAAAAAAAACCGGGAAAACAACAAAAAGGGGATTTTTACGCAAAACCAGTTTTCGATTTTATTCATATTATTGTACTTCAAAAACGAATCACTTCTTGAAATTACTTGAAATTTTCTCCAAGTATTTATATTAGCGTTATATATAGGTATATGATTAATTTTCTAAATATGCGGGTTTTTTTCAGGCTATTTATAGACAGCTGAATTTTTCGTCTTTTTTAAAGTATTTTTTTTTTTAAACATTGATTTAATTTTTTTTCAACCTAACAAGATTTTTATTATTTTTTTAAAAAATTCAACACAAAGTTTTCAATAAGTTTTCCTTTAAATAACAAAGGAGAAAACGAAGTAGGTATCATTACAGAAAAAAATGTTATGAGAGTGAATTTTAAATTTTTACAAAATTGTGTAACGTCTTAGTAACGATTTTCAATATTTGTTATTATTCAATTATAACTATAAGGCGTAGATATTTGAAAATGTCAATAGTTATTATTAGATTGGAATTTTCTTTATATATTTTAATTATCAAAATATTTCGTTAGGTTATATATATTTAAAGGTGATTTCAGATTTGTAGGTACTTGGAGTTTTGAAATATTTGGGTTTTTTTTGTTTTATAAATATTGATAAAATGTTTTGGCTAAGTCAAAATACTTGAAAATTTAATACAAAGTTCCTCCTGAGTTAGTCTTATAGTGAATAGTGATTCAAAAATTATAAGAATACATAGGTAGTTAGGTATAATTTTTATTGGCGTTTGATGTTCAAATATTCACAAAATTCGTAAAAATCATGAATATTTGAAAATTATTTTGTAGTTAAAATTGTATACAATTGGAAAGTTTGTTTAATTTTTTATTTTTATTTGTACTCATATAAGTGGCCAAGAGTTAAAAATTGAATACAAGATTTTCTAAAAGGTACCTCATTCCACGGCAGGTATTAAAGTTGCAAGGGCTGCTAATAATTTAATTTTTTATAAATACTAAAATACCTATAATATTTTAGTTACCTAGTGACAACATGAATATTTTAACAACTTGTTTTATAAATAGGTACTTTTAATGTTAAAAATAATATTCCAAAGTTATACGAACATTTAATTTTTTTTAAATGACACATTATAAAATGTAGTTTGGGTCCAAATTGTACGTTACGAAATGTAGGTACGCGTTATTCAAATGACCACGATGAAATATTATAATAATTAATAATTGTTGTGTTATTTTTCATTGTATAATAAAGCATTGTTTTGTTATGATATGAGTAGTTTTCATACACCATCAAGACGTAGTTAAACAAATTTATAATAAGTATTAATTATGCAACTATACCTAATATTCATATATAGGTACTAGGTATAGGTGCGTAAAAAATGTGTAGGTACAATAACAAAAAAATGATTAAACAACACGAAGGTGTAACGTATGATGGGTGATCGCATACATTAATGGAGAAAAACTATGTGTCTATGTTAATAATTTTTCTTTTAGTATTTTAATAAACTAAAAACAATTTTGTTTTTAAAGTTGCACTAGATAAAACAAAAATCTATCGTAAAAAATTCATCCGTTGAAGATGTCACATTTTAATTTTTTCGTAATACCTATGTTATTTCTTGTTGGGAATCTAACTGATACAGTTTTCCTTTTCTCTATATATATAAGCAATGTAATAAACGGTTATTTTTTCGAATTATTTAAGTTAACAGTGATTGATAAAAACTACTGTCATCCTGCATCCAGCAAGTAAGGTTACTTTCAGTGGTAGCCTTAATTTCCGAAACTCAAGGAGCCAACGTCATAAAAAAAATCATCTATTCACCATCGCAATGTACAAGCAGGACACTACTTTTTATCTTATTACACTTTGTAAATCTTATTGTTCATGTATTATCTTTAAAATGATGTAAATCAGTTAACCGGTTAACCTTTTGATACCCATCACAGTAGATTCATACCTTCCAGGCTTTCAGTGTTTTAACCACTAGCGGTGGTTATTACAAGCCGTCGGCCCTCATCCATCATTTTCTGAGTAACCTAAAAATAAAATAAAAAAAGTGCATATTATATTTATTATTTATATTACATTTATAGATTGCTATAAAGATTTATTTTTAAACATAATCGCCGTTAAGGCTAATACACTTTTGTAAGTCAGTAATCAGTTTGATATTGGGAGATATCAATATGTTAAAAAACATTGCTTTACCTATAAATCAAATCACTTGTTAATCACTCTTTTATTTATTCATCGTCAAGACTCACAAGAGCTATAGTAGGTATATATTTTTAGATTTTTTTAGTATTTTTTTCTCAGCTACAGAGCCTAGTAATACAAGATTTATGTTCGGGCATCGATATTATACCCGACGTTGGGCAACATAATACAGCAATGTATAATTATAATATAATATTATACTTAATAGCGCGGGCACCATATTTTAATCGCAACATCGAGTATTCCGAAACGCATACCTACATATTTATACGCACTTGCTAAACGTCGAAGCCTGAAGGTGATTTTAAACGGATTTCGCACACAATAATAATAATATATCGTGTTTCGTTCCACGTTCGTGTGTTTGGGGTTGTCTTGACTACACGCAGCTCAGACCGTTTCGACAAAACGCTCGCAAAGACATTAGACTACAGCTTAGCTAGCACAAGCCTCAGTCGGTCATGTGCCATTGGTAAGTAAACGTCTTGCCGTTTGCACGCAACACAATATACAACCAATCAGCTGATGTCGGTCATTCGTTTGAGGTACGTAATATATTTTTAATAACCATCGTGTTTCAACTTTTGGTCGTTACTTATTATATTTGTTTATTATTTAAGAACATTGCACAGTATATGGGGGATAGGTATTTTGTTTGTGATCGGGGAAAATAGGTATTTAAAAGATCTCAGGACCGGCTCAAGTGTTTAAACACACCTAGGCCAACTTCAGTTTTGTCACCTCTTACGTGTAGGTACCTAAATACTACATCAAATATGTATATATTTTTTATCTATAATACCTATAAAATTGTTAAATGCCGCCTTAGGCGTGGGACTATGTCACCAACCTTTTGACCCGGGCTTGAAAGATCTCACATTTAAATAATTCGAATACGAGTACCACACGAAACAAAGCGGTTTGGTGTAGACACGTTGTAGTCAACAGACGTCGATCACAGACAAATTTTGGCGCGGCTCCGCGCGATTAAGTCGTAAAATATCACTCAACGTGTATTATACTTATTCTTGTTAAGTTTTTCGGTTTATCATTAAATGTCGGATAAATGATTTTAAATTTCTGGTCGCTGATCATTTTTATGATACTTATTATTATTAATAATATATTAATACTAATACAAAATTTTAAACATTTATGAAGTACCTAGGTAGGGGAAAGCGGGGTAGTTCCGAACGAGAGGCAAACCGTATGATATAAGGCTTTCTGAATATTGAGTCAAGATAGATAAAAAAATATTGATGTTTATTAATTATCCATGACGGTATGTTTATTGTTATTTACAAACATTTATCTCAATTCTAATAAATTCCCGCTCAAATTCCTATTATCATAAAATAATATGTATAATCACATTTTTTTTCTTCACATATCATAATTAAAAATGTGTATACTTAATCTTGTTTGATTTGTACAAAACACGTTTTAAATTTCGAAAAAGTAAGTATGTATAGATTATTTAATAATATAATTTAGAGTTATATTGTTTTTAATTTTTACTTATAATTACTGTTAATTTAAAGCTACTTACTGTGGGACAAAAACGTTTGGCATTATGCAAACTGTTTACAATGATAATGAATCAAAGATAAATATCAGTTTAACATTAAAAAAATCACTATAACAGCACCTAAAATATATTTTTACTCCATATCCCCCCTCATCACTGTGTGTGAACGCCCATGATACTTATATATGTATAATAGGTAAGTGAAACTATGGAAGTCATAACTATTTAATATTTTATAAAAAAAATGAATTTTTTAGCAATACTTTGTGTTATTAAATATTTTTTATTAGGGATATTTTAGATCATAAAACTATCATATGCGCGGTCTCACTCCAAAACTAATACGGGTTTACCACACCTATGGGGCGAAAATCGTATTTTTAAGTACTTTTAAAATTTGGATTTTATTTTTTAAGTTGATGATTTTTTAAAAATGCTAAAATATTATTGAAGTTATTATGATAAATTCTACCTTATACAGTGCTTATAGAAATTAGTAGTATGGCTCTGCTCCGCCTTCTCCTACACTTAATATTTTTTAAGGTACCTACCTAGTTTATCGGCTTGATGATATTTATCAGCTCTTGATTAAAAATTAATTTATCAGATATTTCGATAAATATCTCAATTTTGATATAGATTTACCATTCCTCAATATTTCTATTGATTAAATATCTAAATGAAAAGTGCATCTTTATTTAGCTTACCTCATATATCGCTTTCTAATTATATATTTCGTTTCATGTAACAAGTGCTTTAAAGCTGAAACTTTTATTTTACATTTTTTTGTATTTTTTGTTTGCATAATTCGAAATTTTTAAATTTTTTTTAACATTATTGAGTCATTTTGTTAGTTTTAATGCATACTTTTTTAATATACAATCAAATTTACCTTATTGAAAATATTATCTAAATATAAATTGTTTGATTGATATTTATTTAAGTTGTTTTTGTTTAATAGGTTTAGGTATTGAGTATTTCCCTACACATTGTCAATTATTCGATTCATTTAGATACACTTTTTATCTTATCTTTATTATTGACAGTGTAACATTTTTTTGTTCAATAAAATAATAATTATACTATTTATACCTTATTCATAAATTACTAAATTGTATATAAAAAAAAAGTTAAACGATTTTAAATACTTGTTATTATTCAAAAAGTATAAGTCGTAGATACTTGACAATTCTACCAGTTATTTATAAGATTGGCGTTTTTTTTACATGATTTAATTTTCAAAATATTTTGACTTTTTTTGAGCTATTTATAGACAACTGAAATTTTCAATTTTTCTGAATAATTTTTTTTGAAGTGTCGATAAAATTTTTTTGGCCCAATAAAAATACTTGAAATTTTAATACAAAATTCCTCATAAGTTATTCTTATAGTGATGAAAAAATTATAAGAATACCTAGGCACAATTTTTTTTTATTAGCATTTGAAGTACAAATATTGACAAAAATTCATCAAAACTATAAATATTTGCAAATTATTTTGGAGGTATAATTCATAAAATTTTTTGTATAAGTAGCTAAGAGTTGAAAATTCAATACAAGATATTCCATAAGTTTAGCTTTTAATAATTATAAAAGAACTTAAATTGTGGTATATTCAGGCCATTAAAACATAAATCACCTTTTTCACCAACCATTCAAAATTATATTCTAGGCTGACAAATCATCTCCGTTCAGAATTGTTTTTCGTATACAATGATACCTATCATTGAATTCAAATTTAATACTCCTATATTTATATAATAATGATCCATGTGGCACCTAATGTACAGCAGAGCGGTACCCACTTACCCACTTTTTTTTTGGTTTTTAGATCTTATTTGTTTGGTTTTAAGGTATTTAATCCGGGCCCAACTAATAAGACTTTGTTTTATATTTAAAGTCTTGAGTTGTATAGTTTATGAAATTTCGAAATATAAATACTATTATCTGTTACCTAATAAATTGTTAATCTTTTATATATTTAATATTTAGCAAACGTTTTTGGATTTGTCTTTAAATATATAAAATATTATAGACTTATAGAAATAGATACAATATAGCAGATACTCTGATTCTTATATACCTATCGTTAATATCGTAATAAATTAGAAATAAATTTGGAGACATATTAAATTTTGAAGACTAATTATATTTTAAACTTTTGTTGTACATTTTTTTTTTTATCAAAATATAATTAACTAACTGTTTCTAAATCAGTGGAGTTGCATTTTTATTAAGTTGAGTGAATTCAGATGGTATGTAAATATGTAATTAATTCTTATTGCAATTTACGATAAATAGATACTTGGCAAACTATTGATAAATTATAACAGATGAGTTGTTTTGCATTATTCTATGCTAAGGTATTACTGTGTGTATAAGTAATTAGGAAACTATGGTTTTTTTTCTTAAATTAAATAAAAACATTCGTAATTTGTGGGATATATTCTACAATTTATTTCTACAATCAATACGTCATAATTATCATAGCATTGTATTATTTTCTGCAATTACTATAGAACAGTGTTTCTCAACTTGGGGGTCGTGATCACTTTAACTACTTTATACATAAGGGGGGGGGGGGTCGCGAAGCGATTCACCATATTTTATACCTAATTTGGGGAGTCGCGACACTATAAAGGTTGAGAAACGCTGCTTTAGAACATAGGTAGAACGATAAAGGTACCAAAATGCTAAAATACTTAATACGTAGATTTACTTCTGTTATGAATAGGACTTATACATATATATCGTAAAGAATAATTTAAGCGTTTGAAGATTTATATTAATACCTATTGATTTAAATAAATAATATTAATTTATGTACTTAATGTTAAGTATTAAATGTTTCATTTTTATTTTATTTTTATAAAATAAAAAAACGAGAAATCTAGCATTTTGTAACTGTACTTAAAAATTACCAGTATTTTTCATACACATTTTTAGTACCTATATACCTATCTAAAAATTATTTATTTAATTTTTAATTGTTGTAACAGTCTTTTAAACACGTTTAACTAACTTCGTTATCGTTTTTTTTATGAATGTTCGTGTTTAACTGTCTTTGTTCAAATTATATTACCTTAAGACTCTTAATATTGGTAATTTAATAATTAAAAGTCAAAAGTATTAGATTTCATATAAATAAAATAATAGTTTCTTCAAACTTTAAGCTATATGATTGTTTTTTTTTATGTAAAAATAAAATATTATGCGTAGTTAAATTATGTATAATAGATATATTAATACCTCTATTGTAATAAAAACAGTTCCAGTAATTTAGTCATTAATAAATAATAACAATTAACTTAAAAATTGTATTAGTTTTATAATTGTTGTGAGCAATAGTATAATCTATAAATAATGTTATAATAAGTACAAGATACCAATCCAATAAACCGAAAAATTAGAATATTACTATTAAAACTAGAAAATTTATATTTATAATATGTTATGAAAAAAGTATTTAATAAAATATATATTTAAAATTTTAAAATACATACTGCCTAATGTCTAGCCTGTATACTTAGTTATTCATATTTTATGGTACCTCTATATTGCAAGACGAGTAAAGTAATTAGCTCATTTTTTAAGTTAACATAGGCAATTATAAGCTAATTTAATTTTGAAATAATTATTACCTAATTTTAGTTTATTAAACACCACAATATGTAGTTTATAGTTTTAAATTTGGCGTTTTGGTGTTAAAAACCTTAGATAAATCCTAACCCTTAAGATATTTTTAATTATTTTTGTATAAACACAATTAAATGTACAAAAATTAATGTATTTTAAATTAATTGGGTTTATATATGAGCATTAATTTGACTTAACGTGACTATACATAATTTAAAAAATAATTAAATTTTAAAATATTTCACGGAAAAAATGAAAAATGTAAGTAAGTACTCATCAACTTCGAAGTTATTTTTATAAAACAAGTGGGTACCTAACTTGTTATACAACTTAACTTTTTGAATATTTAATAATTGTCATTCTTGGTCTATTGTAAATTATATAGCATGTTGCATGTGTCGTATATACTATATAGTAATATATTAGGTATCCATATATTTGATGTATAATTGATTTTATAAACCATATTATTCCAATTTTTTTTTTTATTCTTGTGAAGAGTAGTTATTATACATTATAATAACTAATATAAATAAATTTTATAAACAATTAAGAAATTGATATATTGTTAGATTATTAAATTTGATTGGAATGAATAATTTGTGTATAACTAGGTAAAATTACCATAGGTATGTTTGTTTTTATTAAAATTATCTAACTTTATTTAAATTTGATATAATAACACTAATTAAACGGATTTATCTGTGAATAGAAATAATCGAATTAGAACTGTAGTTTTATGCCATTATACCTTTAATAAAAAAACTTATAAAAAATAATATGTCTTAAAATATAATTTACATTTTATAAGTTTATATTTTCTCATATAAATAGGTAGGTATGCAATATGTTGTATTTTTTAATTGTAGCATGTATAATCACTGGAATTGTGTTAAAAAATATATCTTTATTCTTTACTGAAATTAATTTTAACGAATTTATTTGACTGTTCAAACCATTAACTTATTTTTAAGATTCGTTTGAATTATAACTTTTTTTGTCTTATAAATAAACAATACTAGTTGTAAAAATAGCTATTAAACTATAGCTATTATATTATACTATTGTGACTTAGTAGGGTGTTCTTTTTCTATCACAATGAGGTCAACTGATAAAAAACAGCATAGACTTTTTATTACTAGAAAATGTCTAAAGTAGGCGATAGTAAAATCGGGTTAATGCTACATAAGATATTATAACAAAACTAGCCATTTACGATAACATCACAACCACAAGTATTTGGTCTTTTTACACGCGAATTATATGGTAATCAAAAAGATTGACCTTTGGCTAGCCGAATATTATTATAATAGTAATTGGGTCGAAAACACTCGACCTCGACCTCAAGACATCGGTTAATGTCTACTATACCGCGTAATTGTGTGTCCGAATAATATTAACGCTAAACTTTTGCGTGCATAATCGATTTCCAAATAATCATATGACAAGGTCATAGACCATAGTATGTCCATACAATAAATATTCCAGAATGTATAGTGTATACATAATATTTGCAAATAGATACTCCATTTTGTTTATTGATTCTTGCCAGTAATTTGTTCAATGGTTTCGCTTAATAAAAATGCAATCGTTGATAAAGATTTACATTTTTTCACATTCTGCAAAAAATAACCTTAAGTAGGTATGCATCTATCTAATAAATATAATACATATTAATAAGATTAAAAATTGCTCGAAGAGTAAAAATCAGTAATATAAAATATATTTTATTGTATTCAAACATAATACACTATTTCAACTATTGTTAATTGTTGAAAAAAAAGATGTATTTCAAATATTATAATTATTATAAATTATAATAAAATAAAGTCTTCGTTTCTTGTTAATAATACAATTTCTTAATACAACCAAACATTTATTTTCATAATAAACGAATAAAATGATAGAAATAAAAGTATTCTATAGAGCCAATAAAATTTTAATGATACTATAAAAAAATATGCAGTACCTATTAGCCATTAGGGTTCGTCAGAGTTGGATTTTTATACTTTTTGATCAAATTCTTGACTTAAGCAGGGGCGTGCTCAGCTTTTTCCAAAGGGAGGGGATGAGTGGATGAACCGTATTTTGTTTTGTTGATTGTTATAGACACAAAATGTATAAATGCATAAGAAAAATAGTTTATGGGGGGGATATGACACCCTCACCCCCCCCGTGAGCACGCCCCTGGACTTAAGTATTTGTTTAATCCTCTGTATTCTATAACATCTATTCATTTTATATAATATGAACATTATGGATATCTTATTGACTTATTTAACAGTGATATTTAATATCTATTATTAAAATGAAATCGTTAAACTTACCACGAGAGTAAAAACACAAAAGTTAGAATAATTTACAAATAAAAAACACATGTATACTTGTTATGAATATTGACAAGCAAATATTAGTTTAATGAGTAATGACATTTCTGTAAATTGAGATCATGAAATAATCAAAATTCGATCCATATGAATTTTTATGTTTAAATTGCGAAATATCTGGAAAACTGTAGATACATTGATATGTAATTTGTGGAGACATCCTTTTTACTTAATAAATAAGAAATAAGATAGTTAAAGTTAAGTACCTATGTAACGTTAATTATTCATTATTGACATTTGGCAGTGCTATATATATATATATATATATATACAACTAAAAGTTGTTTTATATTATATAGTATTGAACTTTTACTAGTTATCATTAGGTATTATAGACTTAAGTGTAATAATAATATAATTTAAAGCATTATCGATATTTATATAAATTATGATTAATTAATACAAATATAATATAGTACTTACCTAGTTGTATTTTTAAATTTGAACAACCTGTTTAAGGTTATTGGATATAATACGATACCTATAATGACTACATTGCGAACCACTACTACAACTGAATTTCGAAAGCGAGTATATTTTGATGGATCGCCATCACACGTTTTCAATGAAAAATGCTTAACGCCTTTAATGAAAGCATGCATGTATGGAAGATCCGAACAAGTCAAACTTATCATAGAAGAAAAGGTAAATAATAACTTATTGTATTATATATTTAATATTTATAAATTGTATATAATATTGTTATAACTTTTATAATCCTAAACAAAAACTATATGCGTAATAATCTTTTAAATGTGTTTAAAATGTAGTGAATGTGATTGAACGAAAGACTGTTGACGGTGAAATTAATTTTGAATTTACGTTTAATTATCTTTTTTGTTTTCTTGAACAGCCATCGGCAGTAGTAGAACGAGATAATGTTTTTAAGACTGCGTTGCACTACTGTGCCGAAAACGACGAGGACGACGCAGACTGCGCTAAACTTCTTTTAGAAGCCGATCCATCTATTGTCGATATACCCGACGACGATGGTCATACTGCCCTTCATTTAGCTGTGATCGCTGGTAATTTGCCGTTAGTTAGATTTCTGCTCGTATCTGGCCAGGCGGATCCGAATAAACGAGATGCTGAAGGTCACTCAACTGTACATTGGGCGACAGGTAATAATAATATTACGGTATCTTGAATTGTAATCACTCATCAACTAATAGTTATTAGTTTATTACTTTTATTGATTATATGAATAATCATTACAAATTTTATATCATTCTATATCTATTTGTCTGTAAAATTATCTTCATATTGACAGTCGTTGTTTTATTTGAAAATGGTATTCAAAAAATATATCGTGCATTTGTCTTAACGTAATAATTTGAATCTAATGTGAAAACCAATCAAGTTATTTTGATTATATCCCTAGACGGAGTTCAATCGTTACTGTTGGAAACTTTTCTTTAGGGATTTAAATTTTAAAGGCGCAGATATGTAGATAACAACTACTATCATTCACAATAAAGAAACGTGACCATTTTTTTTAAATTTAATGTAATATAAGATCAAGAATCAAGACTATTTTATTTACTTGCTCAATAATTAGAAAACTGTTCACAATAAACCGCGATGTAGTGGATAATTATGTTATGAATATAGTGGTAGTTAACATTATTATTAAATAATTTTTGATACGGTAATTAGACTAATTAGGAGTTGGGACTGATAAATATTAAAATATGATACAATATATAAGATAATATTTCACCTTTTATATTATAAATTTTATAAATTTATTATTTTATTTATTATTATTTTTATAAATTTAATATTTCACCAAATATATAGCAGTGTTATCTGTTATTGCTCCATGTAGATATTAAAATAAGTATAAGTACAATAATTAAGAGTTTCCAAAGTTTTTGAACACTTGATATATGATTGCATTATGTCTCTTAATAACGATTACATATTATAAAATAGTAATATAATTAGTGATATGGTTTATAAAGCTTCAACCTGTTGCTGCTACGTATAATCTTCGAAAATTGAAATTATCCATTTTATTTTAGGAGTTAAGTTATATGTATACGTAGGAATTTTTCTTTTTTATAAAATAACTTAACTAAGTGTAATATTTGAGGGGTGGAAATCCAAAACGTACTATTGCCAAAATTGATAAAAACGAGTTAGATATTGATTCTTATAAAAAAAACGTCGAGAAATCGATTGGTGTTATCAGAATAGACCAAAACGTACTATTTCCTGGTTAAATCATCTGTTAAAAATGACTGCTTAATCCAAAACGAACCTTTTGCATGCATAAAAATTATATTTAAATAATCAAAACGTACTTTTTCCAGTTTTACTCCAAAACGTACTATTGCCCATGTTAAAAGAATAGGCACCAATCATTAACTATACCAAAACGAACTATTTCCGTAAATTATTCCACAACGTACTTTTTTTATGTTATGTCAAAACGTATTATTGCCCGTGTTGTAGGTTTAGGGAAATAAAATATTTAATCCAAAACGTACTAAAATATAATTTTAAATTTATAATATTTAGTTATTATCACAATCATTAAGTTTGAAATTAAATTAAAAATATAATCTTAGATTATTAAA
>VUJU01000246.1:85300-135303 GCA_009835225.1 Aphis craccivora
CTACATAGTCATTGATTTAAATATCCACTTAGTATTCAGAAATTTTAGATCAATATTATTTTATTGTAATTTAATATCATATGAGTTATTAACTACTAAAACTGGAGGTACGACATTGGAATTAAGTATTTACGTGTCAAATATTAAGCATATATTATTTTAGAACGATCGTAAAAAACATTACAATGTAAAAACAATAATTTAGAAATTAATATTTTTATTTTGGAAAAAGCACATCTTGGAGTATATTTTATTAGGTTTTCCAAAACGAAATATTTCCATTAAATTTTCCAAAACGTACTATTTCCATTAAATTGATGGAAAAAGTACGTTTTGAATTATTGTATATTTTTATATGACAAAAAAATAGGGTTTATACTTAAAAAATGAATTTTTATTTTTAAAAAATCGTTTTAACTCATTATACTTTACATTTATAGTGATTCAGTAAATTGATATTAGTTATAGAAAAAGAGATACAGAAAATCGCTTCTCCTGAAAAATCAGTATTTTGGCAATAGTACGTTTTGAATTTCCACCTCTCATTTATATAGCTTAAGTTTAGCTATTGATTGATGTATTTATTATTTTGATCATGGTTGATACATTCTGATGTTTTGAACATGTTATAAAAACACTAGCATATATATTAAATAGAATGGTCAGAAAATATAAGTGGTGTAGCTTCTACAGGAAATAAGTAAAAGAAAAAATGTAAAAAAAAACACTTATTATTGCTATAAGTTCTGTTAATTATACAAAATTATTTTATAACAAGAAATCTAAAGATTTGACATTTAGGTATCTAATATAGGTGCTTAATGTATCAACATGTTGAGCGTTTTTACCGTTTTTAGTTACCTACTGCAAACTTTTTTCTACTAATAGTTGTTATAGTGATACATTTTTAGGTGGTTTGGGTAATTTGAGTGGAATAAAAACATTATTATACGTAACTAGGTCGTCAAAACTCTAAGTACATCTCTATAGATCATATATTTATAAATTCGTTAAAAAAAAGTTAACTTATGTTTAATGATACATATATATATATATATATTATACCTATATATTATGTATACATATTATATATTATATATACTATGTGTTAAATACTATTAACTAAATAGTAAATATATTGGTTTTATACAATTTATATACTATATATTACATAAAAACTTAAGTACCTATACCTATATCAAATTCATTAGTTGATATAACTGTTTACTTTAATACTAATCTACCTATGTTTTTGAAATAAAAAAGATATCAGTATAACAAATATATAACTAATAACACATCAACTACAAAAGTATAGGGAAATATAATTTTAAGGTACTCAAAACTCTTGAAAAACTGGAAATGTTTTATATAGAAGATCGCGTGACTATGAAAAAAAAACTTTCATATTCATTTTTCTTTAAGCGTATAATATTCAAAATACTATAAAAAAGATATATACCCTTTTTAAACATATAGGTAAACAATTAATAATTTATTTCGAAATCAATATATATATATATATAACATATTCTATACTAAGGGAAACGAATAAAAAAAAATTTTAAGTTGCGTGTCGATAAGCGTAGGTAATGCTCGTAAGAATACAAAAATTAAAAGTTTATCATAGTGACACAATTATAATTTATAATAAATTATGATTATAGATTTTGATACTATATTTCTTGAATTTATTTTATTGTGCCATATAAAAATCTTATTGGTATTTGCGGTAGTTAAACAGATAAAAGTGCAATTAATTTATTAAAAAAACATAACATAATAATAAATATACACTTATTTGATAAAAATTTAATATATGAGCCATATGTTGGCAACAATTTTATAACTTTTATACAATACAAATACAGAAATAGTTTAAGTATAAAAAGTTTCTATTAAACTAAACAAAACAATTTTTTTTTATTTTGTAGCAATAAATATTGTCTATAGGTACTTGATGTCAATTTAAAGCATATAAACACCTTTCTTTCTATTATTTATAGTTTATGCCAGAGAGCTGGTATAAACTGACAATTTTTTTTTTTGTGAATAGGTATAACACAAAATGACAAAATAAAATGTGATTTAAATATACATCTATGTATATAAATGTGTTGTATTTTTTTTTATTCTTTAAACGATACACTAGTTTTTGACCACATTTTGTACTTTTGTTGTAATTCAAAGATTAGTAGGTAATACTAAAAACATTAAATTTTCACACAAAAAATGTATTAGTGTATATAGTAAGTGTTTTATAATTTTTACTTTTTTTGAGCTTCGCATTTGTGTTTGTAGTTATTTAAATTTTTCGACATTTTCTAGTTTATTTTAGATTTATGTACCTACGATATGATAAACTTTAATATTTTTATTTAATAATTATTAATTTTAAATTGTTGATGTTTGAGCTCGGTCAAAAATCAAGAAATTTAATATAAAATCCAATATAATATACGTTATCAAAATCAGTTTAAAAAATATTAAAAATACATAGACCTAATTTTTTGTTATAAATATTGGAGTTCAAATGTTGATTGAATTTTTAAAAATTTTAATAGCTAAGGCCTTAAAATTTAATACAGATTTATCATTATAATTTTTTGTATAGAAACCAAAAATCTAAAAAAAAAATATAGGCATAATTTAAAATTATATTACTTATTACCTAATTATAAAATATTTAGTATTATATTTATATAAACGATATTTTCTTAAAATTCCAAAACTTTGTTTCGTATAGGAACTCGAAACTTTTCATTGCTATATAATATACCTTACCTATACTATTATTTACTTGACACAATATAATTTTCAAAATATTTAGATATATTTTAAGCGATGTTTGTTGTATAGGTACTTATTCACCCCAGTCTACGTAGTACATTAGTATAATGAGTCTTAAGTCAATAATAACGACATGTCGACATAGTAATATTAAATTAAATAGTTCTAATATAAAAAATACAAATTGTTTTTAGAATCAATTAGTTTAATCTACCTATTGTATTACTAATTATAACATAAATTACAAAACAGCAATATAAATAAATAACAACATATTATTAAAAATAAACACTGATAAGTGATAGATCATCTCCATTAAGAATTGTTTTTAGAATGTAGCGATTTATAATTTATTTTAATTTAAACATATCCATTACAGTGACCTACTCAAAAAGGTACACACGATTCCTAGTTCCTACTTTTCTGATGTATTTTTTAACTTCTTTGTTACTGGGTCACTGATAAATATAAATATTTATTTTACCGTCATACAATCAATATTTTTTAAATATTTTATAACATATTGCGTGGTGTATCATTATATCGGGGAGGGTCATTAAAAAATATATCTACATAGTAATCTATCATTATATAGGTATATTTACTAAGTTTGTTTTAAAGTTTCAAATTAATAATTAAAAATATTTCTTAAGATATTCCGTATGAAGCTGTATCTTTCGTGTTAAAAATATATTTAATTTGAATTCTGATAAATGTTCTATGTATAAGATAATAAAAAGTATCAATAAAATATAAAATCATATTCGTATAACTGTAAATTATAAAACTTACAAAATTGATGTTCTTACAGTAAGATTGTACTTTACTTTTTACCTTATTTTTTTATTTCAAAATTTAACAGTTTCAACAACTATAAGATAATTAACAAACCTTATTTTTTACGAATGTTTTTCAATAATAAACGATAAAAGTAAAATGATCCCACTAAAAACCAAGTATAATATTGTCATATTGTCGAGGAGTAGGTGTATAAATATTAAATAGGTAGTCTGGTAGTGAACAGTCGTGTAGATCCATGCGATTATATCATTATCTCCTAAAATAATGGTTATCATAATACATTTTTTTTTTCATAAGACTCACAAATACAAAGAATAAAATTATTTTATATTTTAATTTAATATAGTTGACTCCGTGCACTTCGTTTCCCGTTAAAAATGCAAATTCTATAGTATGATTCACTAAGACATTTTCATTGACCATTTTGATTCTCAAAAAGCTCGTTCAAGCACCACTTTAAAGTGCGAATTTTGTAAAACGCTTTCTTATTGCACACTAAATTTGTGGTACGATCTTACGAATAAACCGTGTAAATTTCAATCATTGATCTATCATTGTTTAGACTCTTTGTTTATCAGTCAATGAGTTAGTCAAGTAATAATATTATAGTCATTCTGCTTGGCGTTGACCGTGAGACTATTATGATTATGCGAGCAGTATATTATCATGTAGGCAATCCACCCGTGGTGGATTGCGGACCCCGCGAGATGTATACGTTATAAGTTTATAATACCTAACCCATTAAGTTTCAAAGTTATATCATTTTTATTTTTTACTATACCTACAGTGGATAAAATACAATAATGTGCCATCTCGTGGTTTTCATGTTGTTATGTTAGTCTATTGCTGTGATTTTGAGATTTACTGTGGACATTGACTTATTTCGCTAATTCTTATTTTTGTTGTTATGGTTTTGAGTTTTGACAATATATAATAACAGGTCTACAACTATTATATTCAATCATAACCAACAGCGAACTTAATATAGTTTATTTTCTTGCTGGACAGTAACGTCATTACATTACATATCATTACATTTACATAAGCATCTTCAGTCTCTTGCCGATAAATAATAATAATAAAAAATTTTTACTATGGTTACCGAAAATAAAATAATAATAATAATAGTTTACGTAACATTCAAACTTTATGCTTCTAATATCTATTTAAATAATTATTTTTTTGGACTTTTCTCTTTTAATAGCTCATCTACACACCGAGTACTTTCGTTTAAAAAAAAAACCGTGAAAATCGACCCGGTATAACTTCAGATATAACTGTCACAAGAAATCGCCTCACGTTTTAATAATATATAAAGATAAAGATAAAGATAATGTTTTGGTAAAAGAGTTAAAAAAAATATTTTTTTGACATTTTTATGTCTTTTCTTTGGCACATAGATTTGAAAAACGTAACGGAAGTCGCGTAACAGAAAAAGCGTTACATAGAAAGCGTTACATCTGCCTTGGCACACAGTATCTAAAAGTGTAACGATTAGTCTGTGATAGATCGTAGTTCATATTTTATGTGTCACATAAAACGTCTCACTTCGTTGCAGATTCGTATGCAGTATGACATGATTTTTTTTATTTAATTATTTTTAAAAAAAAAATCGTAGATAGCTATTTTGTAGAATTAATTTTTCTGAAAACTTTGACTTTTTAACATTATTCATTTTCTTAACATCGTGATTTTTAATATGTTTTTTAGTTTTAAAAATAGTATTACAATTTACACTAAAAGCATTCGCTTACTAAAAACATGAGATCACTGGCACATTATTATTAGAATTTTTGTATATATTTGAAAAGTCTTCACACTTGTTACCTACATTATAGTATTAGTGCAGTACAAAATTCAATAAATTTAGTTATTATGTTCGCATGTCTTATATTGTATTATATCCTTTTTAATGTCATAGTTACTCACTGAAATTGATATAATATATAGAATTATGTTTTTTATCCGTCAGTATTTAAATAAAATAACCTTCAAGTTTGGTGAAAGAAAAATACTACACAAGCACACGCGCGTCATTGTTTTTTATGTTCTTATAATTAGGTTTTTGAAAATAGGACTAAGAATAGGAAAGTCGGAATAGTATCCGAGGGGAGGTTTGTATGTTGGAAAAATTGGTGGTGTTGGTCTACGGATTAATTATTATTTATTAATAGTCACCGATAAGGAAAAACTGATGTCGGCGCCACAGGGGCATCGTAAACGTCAGACATCGGTTCCCTCTATCGCCTGTACGGATAGGTTATTAGTTGTTTTAAAATAATATTATAATCATTTCCGTTGACGGAATTGCAGTCTCGCATAAAGTCACATCGTCCTTATGTTTCATGTTCGCAGTATGCGCCGACGTGGACGCTCTCGAGTTGGTGCTCAGCCACGGCGGTACAACCAGTTCGGCCGACGTTCACGGCGGATATGCCATCCATTACGCTGCTCAGATGTGCGGAAACGGAGCGTGTCGTTCGGGCGAGGCGCGCAACACTGGTGTCCGCGTGTTGCAGCTATTACTGTCATTCGGCGCCGACGTTCACGTGACCGACAAACACGGACGCCAACCTATTTTGTGGGCGGCCAGCGCGGGTATAAACGATTTACGGTCAACAGAAAAGTATATCAGTGGCGTCGTAATTTCCTTTTTTTTTTCCTTTGAGGGGGAAGTATATTTGTCCACGTCTATGCTCTAGTACGTTTTCGAAAGCTGGTTTGGAAAATCCTACTGGGCCATTTGTGATTCACCGCGTCTCTTCGAAAATAAATTCGTTTTAATACAATTAACGATTTACAATCGTTTATACCTACACAATCATATTATGTAGATTGTAGGGTATAATTGAATGTTTTTCTCTATTGTACTTATAAAGAATACAAATGTTTTTTCTGTAATATTGTTGTGAGTATACACTAGTACAGTTATATTTTTTTCACTATGAACTGTTAGTACCTAGACGAATTCGGAATCGTATAAATATGTATTTAATATTTACGACGATCATCGCTATCTCGACATTTAAATGGACCACGAATGGTCAGTCGTATATCCTACACAATAATAAATTTCAAAGGAAGGTGGAAGGGAATTATAACCAATATAAATTACAAATAAAAGTATAATTTAAGGGATTAACGAACGTTTAATGACGCCACTGTAACATAAAATATATGATATACCATGTATCACTCTCGATCATCCAAAACCTATTTAATGTCAATAACCAATATCTGTTATCATATTCATTATAATACAATACCTATACAATATCAAACTTATAAATTAAAATAATATAATTTGAAATCTGCATTTATATAATATTATGTAATAATTTTAATAACTTAATATTTATATATTATATATACATTAGAATTATGAATATTTGATGATTCCCTAAATATTTGAGTAGTTATTGAAAGATTTCAGAAGATATTAATTGTTATTTAATCATATTATCTGTACAACAATTTTATGTAATAATACCTATATCTCGACGGTGGAAAGGTCAAGTAACGTAACCCTCAACTTCATCGAAATCGAGGTTTTAACTGATAATGATAAAACACATGTAAATACACGTTTTTAACTAAGTAATGTAACCCTCAAATAATTTTTTCCGATTCATCTTTTAGTCATTTATGTTTAGTATAACCCACAAAGGAACATATATGGTCAAGTAATGTGAGCCACAACGTATCCCACAATAATTGTAAACGGCTAAAGTAACCCTCTTAAGATAATAGTATTGTTATCTGATAATAAATATTAAATTTCTTATTAAATCGAGAAGTCTTAGTTACAAAAATGATTACATTTTCGATCGACGGAACGTTACTCATCGTTTTCTACAATCGTTTTATCAGAACTACCTAGACCTAGGTAGTTGCATTATCAAAAAGAATGCTTTCAAAAAAAAAAAAATATATATATAATATTATTATAAAAATAATTATAAAAAATATAAAATTTATTTTTAACACCCAGATTTCAATGTATCATTATGCGTCGCAACAGTGACATTTATTGAACATATTTAGTTATATTTAACCATTGTGATGTACAAATAATGTACCTTACCCAAAAAAGCTCATAACGTAACTCACAATTTCAAATACCAATCCAGGTCAAATACCGTAACCCTCAACTTCCCTCACTTTGATGCATAGTGATTTTTTGTGGATTACGTTACTAGGCCTTTCCGCCATCGATGTGTAATAAAAATAGTACACTAGGTAGTTATATAATGTTACAAATGTTACAATAAATGTATTCCAGTAAATTGCATTAACGAAAAAATTCGAAATGTCTTTTTACTTAAACTTTATTTTTTTATAATTTGCTTATTTTATAATTTTTTGAATTTGCTATTATGTAGGTATTTTGATAAATATTTCTAAACTTTTATGGTTTTAAATTTCTGTATTAAAAGATTTTAATATAATTTATTCAGGTAGTGCGGATGCTATCATAACTTTGGTGAATGGTGGTGCTAATGTAGAATCGCACGACAAAGACGGATTGACAGGTAATTGCTTACAAACAGAAAATAGGGGATTTCTGTGTTGGGTATTTGCAGTTACTTTGATATATATTTAAAGTTAAACTATAGGTAACTATTTATAATATACATAGGCAAGGTTCGATTATAATAATTAATGGTTAGTGTTTTATACTAGGTAAAACAAAGCTAGTTTTGTAATTTTATTTTGCATATAAATGCATAAGTATTTTGTTTTTAAGGCATGTTTCTTCCTTTGTATACATTTTGATATATATTTCAATTAATTAATAATTTTACAATGCGTTTTCAATAATTGCAATTTTTATTTTATTTAATAATTTCATACACAAACAAAATGTTGAATAAAAAAATTTAATTTAAATTTTAAATTTTTATCATAATATAATATTGCTGTTTCCTGTTCGTATGCGCATTGTTATTTTTTTGATTTATTTTATTTACACGGTTATTCATTTTTACATAAGATGTTTAAAGTTAAAGTATTTAAAAAAATTCTGTTTTTAATTACACATTTTGGGTGTTAATGTTAAAGTGTATTTAACCATATTTGGTGACTTTTAAAGTTACAATCTCTGTATCCTGGCACCTCCTATAACGACGATATCCTTATCATAAAAATAATACGGTGAACTCAGCAAATGTTAGTTATATTATTTGCTTGAGACCCGCCCATTAGGACTAATAATTTTAACCATTATATATTATTTAATGATTAAAATTATTATGGGAAACAATCGATTCGGTATTCATACTATTGAATCACGTGTGGTTTATAATATATTCTAAACATTTACATATTACCAATACGAGTAATACGACTATCTATATTAAATATTATTATTATAATCATCGATCTGCATTCTGCGATGGTCGTAAACTGTAATTAGCCGTGACGAATGGAATTTGTAAACAATAATCAGAGCTCGTCGTTATCGAATAGCGTTGCACTGTGCGGCCAGTCGAGGACACGTTGAATGTGTAGACGGACTATTGACGTTGTGCGGATGTGAAGTCGATGCGGTGGACAGTAACAGTTGCTCGGCTTTGTTTTATGCTGTGACGTTAGGCCACGCGGACGCCACCGAGATACTGCTGGAACACGGAGCTAATCCCGATCGACAGGACGGCAAAGGAAGAACGTAAGTCGTTCACTATCGCAATAGAATTTTTTTTTAATAAATAACGATAAGATTACAAATGACTGATACACATACCGTTCTGTATAATATACAGGTAGGTAGGTACTTACTTAGAATTTTAATTTTTGGAATTTTTAAGTCTAATTAATAATATCTTTTTTAGATATTTATACTTGTTATGGTATAGATTTTATAGTTATTTGTATGGTATAAAAATATACACGTTTGCGAAAATTTTGTCTTTTATTATTTAAAAAAAATGCTAAAATCTAAATTTAAATACGGATTATTAAAGAAAAAACATGGCTAATCATGCTTAATGAATTACCAAGTATAAAGAAAATTAAAATATTTTAATCTTTAAGTAATACATATATTTTAATATAGGTACTAATGCACACGGTAGTTTGAACTACACCGTCTCCTATCGTTATTACTTGCTGTTAATTGTTTTTAAATATATTTTTTATCGACTATTTAGGCAAATTAATTAGTTAAGCCATCGATGTAGTGTATAATACAAAAATAATAGTATATAGTTTTGGGCATAAAGTGTATATTCTAAAGTAATTATATACTGTGTAAATAATTTAATAAAATAATTAAAATATTTTTACTATTATTTAGTCTTCCTATATATTATTTCATTCAATTACCGTTTCTATTGTACACTCGTATTATTTGAAATTGATGGTGAAAATAAGCTCGATAAATATTAAGTGTCATTACTCATTACTCATATAAATATATTTCAGTTAATAAATTCCAACTAAAAAATTTAACTCATCAATATACCAATAAAGTGGTGAAACAATATTTAGGTTTACACTCAAGTCAAAAGTCATTATTATTTCTTATCCAGAAATACAGCAATAATTATTATTGTAACTGTTTGTATTTTTACGTTTAAGGCCAGCGCATTGCGGTGCATTCAAAGGTCAATTAGAAACAGTCCGGCTTTTAGCCGAACATGGTGCCAATTTATGGCTACGAAACTCAAAGGGTGGTTATCCATTGCACGACGCAGTGAGATCGGGTCGCAAGGAACTAGTCCTTTGGCTGATATCGATGCGCCCCGAGTCTGTAGACTACTATGATGACGACGGTAAACGACCATTACATATCGCTGCGCTTAACAACAATTTGGAAATGAGTAAGGTAGACTAATTTATATTAACGTATGCTTAATATACTTAATGGTACCTATAGGTAAAGATATTGCTGTTTGTATTTACGTATTATATTTCTTATAAATTATTAAGTAGCACATAATAATTATTAAGATTACTAATTTGAGCTATAAACTAAATCAACAATAATAAATAACATAATTTTTTATGTAATACCTATATTTATCTTTATCACCACTTATTTTGGGAACATCTATCAGAAGGACACACGATAAATGATGCGCACTTGTGCAGTTGTGCGAGAGAAAAATTTATATTTTGTCTTCATTTGATTTGTCTTTATAGATTATCGTGTTGAATCGTATTAAAATACTGCAACAATTTTAAAGTACTCAATTAAGTTATTATTTCATTTTAAATACCTGATAAATAAACAATAATAGCTGTATATTTTTAAGTATAATAATATAATGAGTTACACGGCGTTATGTATAGGCAATATAGGTACATGTTTATGACGAAAAATAACTTGGTAAAATAATTTACTATTACTGACTTATGGCAAATTATCCGTATTATAATTATTATATTATACATTATATTTCATTCTTATACCTCATGATTCAATTTTAACTTTAAATTTTAATTAACTGTAAAAATTATGTAGATACCTTGTGCGTTTGTGTGAAATCCAATAACTAAATTATTTTTCCAGACATTCATAAAGCATGACTTATAAGAATCCTCTTAATGAATTTAAATTAAAAAAAAAAAATAATAAGTAATAGATTATGATTTTAATTTTAATTTCTTCTAATTAATTAAACGCAATTTTAAAATTTAATGAGAGACTCATTCTTGAATATTTGACATAATTGCTATGTAAGATTTTAACTATCAAACATAGATATTCATCAACTTTTTTCTTGAAATTCATCATGTTGATTTCCATTGTATATTTTTAAACTTAAATTTGAGTTTACTTTATAAGTATCAAAAATACTGCTAGATTTCACAATTCTAATACAAATATATATTATTATATTCTAATACGTTATCATTTAAAGTGTTAAATTTTGTCGGTCTTAAAATAATATAGATAAAAATGATATTTTATTATGCTGTTTATATATTATTATGAAAAATACACAATATTTTTACTTTGTAATTTAAAATAATTATATAAATTATAATGTATATTTCGATTAAAAAATGAACAATTTATTTTTTATTATATTATGTTTGTTATGAGCAGTTCGCAGTTATATAATAAATAAATGTTTATTTAAATATTTTATGTAATCTGTAATAATTTATTTAGATTATATTAGATAACGGAGCATCAATTAACCCAGTAATGAAGATCAAAGGAGAACGAATGACACCACTTGATGTAGCTCTACGAAAAAACAATAGACATTTAGCGAAGTTCTTAAATCTTTTTGGTGGTAAACCAGCTAGCAAGTTAAATAAAACATTGTCTAAACAACAATCTACTGTACGTGTTAAAACAAAAAGGTCGGTTGAATAACTTTTACTTAATTAAATATGTTAATTATACAGAGTGTAACTAAAAAGAACTGACAGATGAAATTATTTAACTATGTAATAAGTTTTATTTAATTCAAATTTGGATTTATTTTTTTAATAATTACTAATTAAGTTTATTAAAAAAGCATTTAAAATATTGATTTAGGAAATAAAATTATTACATAGGTCATAGTTAAGTATTTATTTGTTAGTTATTTCCGTTATAATTTATTTATACTTCTATAACTGAAGATTCAGTTAGGTTATTAAAGTTAATAGTGTTAAGTAAGTTGAATATATATTTATTTTTTCGTAACTTTATTAATTATATTACTAAAATATATACACTCTGTGGATAATAGACACGTCATAAATTGCGTAGATAATAGTATGTAAACATATACATATAAATATAATACTTTAGAGTTTATATTAAACTATATGAAAAATAAATTGATTTCAGAGTATAATTAAGGTTCTAATACTCATGACCTATTAAATATTTATTTTTCAGAATCGAATCTCGAAGAAATTCATATTCGTCCGATTCGATTAGCCGAAAATATCGTAATGGTGGTGGCCGAAAAAAACAACTCAACTCACGGAAAGTTGAGAGCCCGAAATCTAACAAAGTATCGAAGGGTCGTGTGGTCCAAGTAAATAAAAATTACTATTTATTTAAATAGTGTTTAAATTACTTCATAGAATGTTAAATTTATCAAAAAAAAAAGTGTATGACGTAAGAAAATTAATTGCCAATGTAATATGTGCAAATACATATTAATATACACGTTAATACAAACAGTTGGCAATATTAGTTTATATTTTCGACTCATTGAAGTTTCTTTCTATAATATAATATAGTTGATATAATTATAATTATATGATGTGTATAATATGTTTATGTTACGGTCTGCAAAGATTTAAGAAATGTTATAAGTTCTTTAACCCTTCATTAATGTGTTGGGGTTTATTGAACCCCACATGGTAAGATTTTACATGCTACTACTAATGACTAAACTAGATCAAACTTTCACCTCAATGAAATCTTTCTTAACATAGTACTCTATAATGCAAAACAGTTTTGGTTAATAAATTACCATATGTTTATCTGTTATAATGCAATCAACTGCATAGATCTATGATCAACTGAGTGATATCAAATTGTGGGTATCTCAAACCCCAACACATAGTATAAGAATACTAGTATTACTAGTATACTAAAAAATGTTATTTTTTTCATATACCTACATAATATTGTTTCTATATTAACAAGTTGTTATGAAATTAAGTTTTAATAAAAGTAGAACTATAATTTTGATTTTTTGTTATTTTAAATTATGGGGTGTAATAAACCCCAACACATTAAAGATGCGAAAAACTGTTAACACATTAACGAAGGGTTAAAAGTTGTAGTAAGTTGTAATTGTATAATATTGACAATATTGTAATTATTCGGTTATCACTCATTGATATTAATGTCTCCATAAGTTGGAAATTAACGTTGAATACATTCTTACTATTTAAAATCATATAATGTATAGGTGCGAATATTTTATATATTATTATAGATTCTACGTTTTGTCCAAAAAATAAACGTAAATAGGTATAAACAAAATTTTTTCAAAGTAATACTATAGATGTACCTAAATATTAACATTTGGATATAATTAGGTGTTATCTATTTTAATAAATAAGTATTGATGTTTGAATTTTAAAAGGTTTTATTTGGAGTACTATTTTGTATTCATGTAGATAATATTAAAAAAAAAAAATGTTTTTATTATTATCTAATAAGGGTATTTAATGGCGAGTTGTGCCATACTTCGAGGTTCGTATTTAATATTTTTGTATTGAATAATCGTTTACTCTTAAAGGAATATAAAAAAAATTAAATGCAGCAAAAATTAAAAATATTATAAAAATAATATTCTAATATTTAAATTCTGGTCCGGTTCACATTAACATAATATTATTTAACTTAAACAATCGATTTGGTTAGGTTCAAGCTGTCAAATCGTAATTCAGTCTGGTCTAGTTTTGGTCAAGCTTTGATTAACTGGTCTGACCCAGTCCACGAATATATGGACTGACCAATATAACTTTATCGAATATGGTACAATTCAGTGAATAATAACATTATAGTAATTTAAAAATAGCTAATACACGTATACTGGTCAACCCGTGACAATCAGAAACAAATGATTCATCTGTAAATCGCGCATTATTCACGAGCATGATATCGATGAAATTATCAGACTAACTACAATAGAGTCCTCTATACATATAACAATAATCCGTGCTTATATAATATGCTTGTATACGCAGTATGTTTTAATCCGCACAGGTTCACATAAGGGCGAACGTGTTGACGAAAACGGTCGGCAAATCGCGAGACGATAGAAAGTCGTGCGGCGGCGGCGGTACACTGCCTAAAGCCCGTCGGAAAAAGGCCACAGGCGTTGCCAACGAGCAAAAGGAATGTTTCAGTGAAAACGATATGTGTTACGGTGGCGACGGTGACGACGATTACGATTATGATTACGACGATGACGACGACGATGACCGCGGCGATGACGACGAGGACGACGATGAAGACGTCGATGACGGAAACGGTGACGATGACGGTGCAGACGGCGGCTGCGTCGAAGAACAGACAAATGGTTCGGCTGCGGCGGAGGCGGCCGATCATTGTGGTAATAGCAGACGAGTGCAAAGGAACAGACGTCGTGGTAAGAGGATGGCGAGTCGGGGCGGTAGCGGAGGCGGTGGCCGTCATCGAAGTGACAAAGCGGCGGCCAAAACGAATACTGCCACCGACCAACAAGAATCACAGCTCGCAGACGGCGTCGCAGCTAAAGCGACGTCCGGCGATGTCGGTGGAAGTGACAAACCCGCAGGCACGAATTCTGCTGCATCTCCCGAAAAACTTGACAGGGACGGTGACGAGTGAGTATTTATCATTTTAAAAATGTTTTCTACTGCGACGCGTTCTCTATACTTATGCGTATAAAGATGCTGCACTATACCTATTATGCTAATGAATTTAAGATAGTATAGGACCCCTCTGAAGTTGCCTCCCTCCCGAATTTAAAAGTTTGAAAGATTCCAAACTAATCTCAGTATTTTCCAATTTTAAGCAACCTAATTGAAACAATTTGCAACCTTATTTTTTACAAACTTTATCCGAAACAAGTTCGGGGGCAGGGGGCTGCGTGAAGTTGGTCCCTCTGCAATTTTCATAATTTTGTGCGATTTTCGTCACGAAGTAATGGGTTAGAAATTTTTTAACGTTGGTTTCTAAAAGTTGCTAAATATATTGCCATATTGGCACTAGTTTGAAGTCTCTTTGTGAAAGTTGTGGAGCCAAGTTCACGGAGGTGTATAATGCGTGTTCATATAGATTACGTCGTGCAGCACTATAATAATCATTTAACGTTCAATAAATAATAATGTGATGCGTTTCGTACAGGAAACCAAAAACAACCTCTGAAAACGAAGAAGCTAACCGTGACGGCATCCGATTAAAGGACGATCAGGCTGCAGGGAAGGTAAAAGTTAAAGACAGCGACGACGTTTTCGACCACCAACATGTTTCGGTGACTGGACCGGAAGTAACGTCGCACGACCACGACAAAAGAGACGACGGTCCGACGACCGTCGTAGTCGACGGACGAGAAATCGGTGGTTTAACGAATGATGGCCCGTCGGTGACGAAAAGCGTTGCGACGACAAAAGGTGGGGAGAAAAAAGTAAAAAACAGTGCGACGACAGTGACGGCAAAAGAAAGTGTAGCGAAACGGTCGACGAGTCGCGAGGGCGGAAAAACGCCGACGACGGGCCAAATCAACAGCAGCAAAGCCATAGTCGAAGTATTGGATCGCGTGGACACGCCACAACTGTCGACCGCGGTCGACGGCGATGTCGGAGGTCGAAACTTCGGAGGCGAACCGACAGCGTTCAGT
Source organism: Aphis craccivora (assembly GCA_009835225.1). Lineage (NCBI taxonomy): Eukaryota > Metazoa > Arthropoda > Insecta > Hemiptera > Aphididae > Aphis > Aphis craccivora. Next base: position 101,185 of record VUJU01000246.1, read on the forward strand.
GTGCTGCCGGACTCAGGACGTGACGACGAAAGGCCTTGTGAGTGTCCCGATTGTTGTCGACGAAAACCGTTGCGGTCGACTTCGAGTGAGTAGCTTCATACGTTAAAATTAAAGTTAACCTATATTGTTATTATACTTATGAGTTATGACATACAAAATAATAAAAGTAAAAAATGAGAATATATAATGTGTATACACTAATATTTATATATAAAATAATATTATGATAATATTTAATAGTAAAATATATGCAATATTTATAGCAAATTAATTTTAACATAATATACCGCACTATTAATGTTCAAATAAATGATAAAATATCCTTAGAGTTAGAGTTTCGCGCATCGTTTAGCACAGAAATGTTTTTCGAATACAAATATATAGAATGATTTATCGCTGAATTCAAATGTTTAATGCATCCATTAATACAGAAACGTACTCAATTATAAATGGTACAATCGAAACCTACTATGATGTTATAGCAAAACTTACTTTTTTGGTTTTTTTATATGTCCTTATACAATATTTATATAGCAAAATCTTCGTTTGAGTACGTTTCTCTCACAACAGATGTAAACTATTTTTAACAGATATATCTTAATGCTCAATCCCTGAATAAATCTGAAATCTCATAACTTAATTGATTAAGAGTATGTGTATATCTATTGATCTATTAATAAAAAAAAATAAAAAAAATAAAAACTATTGTAATCGAGTGTAGGTACATTCTATGCAATGTATCTTTTTACTTTACAACAATATATGTATTAATATAGTGTTGCACCATAATAATTCAAATAATAGTATACCTACAATATAATAAAATTAATAACTAATATTATTTTATTTTAACGATCTTGAAACATGTTTCGTTTTAGAAAAAATGAAAAGCCGAATTCCTCGATTGAATAATTACTGTAGTTTAGCACCTACTTCCGATCTAAACACAATGTCTGTAACGAAAGCTGTTCAATTGAGCAGTAGAAAGTAAGTAGAGCTTAAAAAAATATTTTTAATTAATTTAATCTATCTAGGTAATAATATCAGATAATCTAAAGAAGTAAAAAATCCCGCTAAAATATCGCTTATCACAAGTATATTTCCTCTTAGATATAATTTGGAACGGTTCATTTTTTACCAACTGTCTGAATTAAAACGGTTACAAATCAGAGCGGGCAAGTCCGACGAACGAGTATTGGTTAAACGATTGGTTGAAGAGTATGGCAGCACAGGACTATTTACTGGATTGAAAAGATACGACGGACCTTTTTCGTTTAAGCGTTTCGAAAAATATTTGTACGGTAAGTCTAATTATTGTTGTATAAAGTATAAATAGTAAAATGTATTAAAAATTAAAATAGAAAAAATCACAGCTAATAATAACCGTTTTAATTTTAATATTAAGTACATAAATCATTCTGAAATATTCCACGTTACCAATAATATTATTATACATTTTTAGTTGCACTACATATAACATAGTGCCTAGTACACAATCGTTGTGAACACAATATGTATGCGTGTGTTGCGTGTCTATTGAGTTGTGTAAGCATATTTGAGTGAGCGTAAACATTTTAAGCGTTTCATGCAAAAGTTGCCTTTTCGTTGTAGTCCAATATTAATAATATTGACATCAGAACGATTTATAAACGTATATAACAACTACATACCTAAGTGCCTATATCTATATAATTTTTGATATTAAACATACTACAGTTATATTCTTTTTTGTAATTATTGTTGGAAAGTAGGTATTATGTACCTGAGAATCGTATCATGGTTAAATATGTTTCATGTCATACACTCATACAATCATACCTCATGTACTTATATAGTTACCTAGGTTATTACACAATGCAATAAACAATACCCTTCATCTTCATATAGCTTATATATTTATGTGTATATAGTGTTATAATTGAATATTGATATTAACAGCTCACGATTTCACAGATGTACCTACATATAAAAGATAATAAATAACGTATATAATAATAATGAATACCTAATTATAATTATTTATAATTCCTAGGAACTTCTCTTTTTAAAATTAACTTAATTTTCAATCTATAAATCTTTGAGAATATTGTAAACAGGTGCATAATACATACCAAAGCATCTTGTAAGTTATAATATTGGATTTATACCCTTTTCAATAAAAATAAATAATTCATACATAGTTCTAAAATATATTATATACTCTTTCAGACCCCAGACGCATGTATTTTCATAAAAATGCAAAACGTAAATTTATTTATATAATATAAATAAATGAATACTTGTGTGATGTATGTTGCAATTTTATTATTCTCGTGAACCAAACAAAAGCTGGTCAAATTTACCAATTTTTCAACTCGTTAAGGTTACGCTAAAAGTCTAACATAACAATTGATTAAATAGGAAATTAGAGTTTTATTTATAGTTTAAAATTTAAAAATAATTCAAAACTCGTTAGTTCAAATGTAAATAAAGTAAAAGTAAATATTACATTAAAGTAATAATTCGACACTAACTATTTATATCTACATACTAGTATACTACAATCATCGTTTTGAATTATGCATTACAAGAAATATCAGTAATTGATAAAAAAGATATATCTATATTATGACAAAATACTAAAAATTATTTATTAATACCTAATAATTACCTAATTGGCACTTGGCAATTATAAATTTTACGGAATAATCAGTTTTGTAATAAAAATAAAAATCTATATAGTATATATTATACATAATTATAAATAAATAACTATTTACTTTTTGTTTTTAATACCTATGTTAGATTAGATTATTTGGAGAATTAATTAATTTAAAGTTAAATTAGAAAAATTATTGTGAACTAAAACTAACCAGTTAACTTAATGTCTAGCTTTGATAACTAATAGGTACAAATAATACATTTTTCTAACATTTATTTTATGTATAGAAATTTTTTTTAATAATAAGTTTTGATTACAAATTTGGACAATGGATAGTAAAGTTATACTAATTATCAGCTTTCGGTATGATTAACACTTACATTGAAACTATCGTGCTGTCAACGTTTTAAACCTTGTTATTTGATTTAGTCGAATTTTATATTAACTATATAATATTAATTATTGTAAATTGACCTGCACACTTTTTTCTGCTTTTATTTTACTAATGCAATACCAAACTTGGGTATAATTTATTAATACAATTTTAGTTGGATATATTCTGAAAACAATGGCAATAATGTCATTTTAAACAGAAAGAATCTGTTCAAAAGTATGGAAGTATGAACATTGCATATAAAATAGAAGTTAAGCTATTAGTCTCGTTTGATTAATTGTAATGTTACATCAAAACTTGATTTTTAATCATTTTTAAAATATTTTAATAATATTTAAATATCAAAAAACTTTTTAAACATACTTTGTGACAAATTATGGTTAAATAGTAAATTATCGTCACTCGGCACCCCTCTGCAGAGTATAATATATAATATTATATACAATATTATAACAATGCATATTACATCTAGGACAAAGTATAACAGTATTCTAAATCGTGTTATGTACATTGTACAACTTAACAATTATGTTTGTGTTTTCCTACACATCGTACATTATTTTTCATTATTTATAGACCAACTGTTGGTGTTACAAAAACAATCATTGGCCGGCGACAAAACCATGGTTCCCAGGGTACAGTCAATCGACGAAGTGGAAAAAATAGCTGCAGCTTTGCGACGGATCGACGCTGGAAAAACAGTATTGGAGAATCCAAACGATTGCCTATCGTGTATCCGGACCACAAACAGGTGTTTCCACGCCACTCACGCATACACCGGCGTGCCTTGTGCTGCATATAGTGAGTACGACGCTGCCACTTACACGAGAGCGTTTTAAGTGTAATAATATAATATTAATTTAATAACGTACAATCACGTACGAATCGTACGATGAGATATGACAACACTACTGCACGGAAGGGCGATTTCGAAGGTCGACCGTTTCATAGCGTTATTACCGTTTAAAGGGCGAATTGATGTTGTAGTTTTGTAGTTTTTCCGTCGACCATCCACTTAAGACATATTATTTTAACGAGTGAACATAATGTTCTACCACTAGACATAAATTATAATAGTAGGTGAAAAACAATAATAGGTACCTACATTACCAGCTATACATAGTTCCGTGCAACAACATCATTCTAACATTGGTATATTAGTTTATGCAATAAGTCAATAAAATAACATTGACATAGGTATATTATATTATGCTGTTCTAGCAGCCAGACTGCTATAGTAATATTTCAAAATTTAACACAATTTCCATCGCAAACTCTATCAGATTTTTGGATCGTCAACATAACGTGTAGTCAGAGTGAATAAAACTCATGTGTTTTCGTTTGTAGTTTTTGTAATGATAATTAAACTTTAAAAGAATATAATCTTACCTAAGGAATCTCGATTTTATTTATGTCCAGGTGTTAGTATTAAGGGGCCCCCTGCTAAAGGTACTATTAAAGTTAAAAAAAATAGCTTACAGGCAATATGATTTTTATCTAGTTATTTTAAAATTTCGAAATCTAAGTATTTATTATAATTTTTCTATTATAGGTAGGTAATGGACGGTTTTTTTATTATAACTTTATAAGCCATAAATAACGACTACCTACATTTAATAATGTAAATACAGTAAAAATAAGTAGGTATTAAGTAAAAATTATGATTTGAGTAAGTACCTAGCTAAACCTAAAATAAAACAATTTTATTTTTAAATTTTATTAATATCGAATCGCCTAGTAAACTAAACCTGAAAATAATGTACCTAATATACAAATTTAAGAGTTGAAACCAGGGCTTAAATGCTAAAAAAACTAAAAACGTCAAAATATGCATTAAAAAATGTTAAATATGTAAAAAAAAAATAGTGTGTGTACAGACATTTTTTATTTAAATATTTTTATCTATATTACCATCCATATCAAGTAGCATATATTTAAAATGTATAAAATACTATTATACTATTTATTAATACAATAATTAAACATGTCTTTCATATAATATTAGTAATTCGATTGATTATTCGCGTAGCATAATTTGTTAGTACGAAAAATAGTTTAAAAAGAAGTCCTAAAAATAATTATAGTATTTACCGGGACCGAATAAAAATGTGCCCTGGGCCCCGCTATGTTTTCAACCGGAGCTGTTGTTTCCAAGAACAAAAGTCAATATAATTTAGTATTTTTTTGAAAAATCTGGATGTTTTATTTAACATCGGCTCCCTAGAAAATGTATGACCTAACCGTCATATATATATATATGTGTCGTTAGTCACATTTAAGTATATAGGTACCTACAATAGGTACATAATACGTAACAATAACATTACCCCGTTATTCGCATACGAATATATGTTTTTCAGTACCGAAGTTCCGGTTAGACCACCATCGGATGCCTAAACCGCCGGCGGACGACGGCCGTCGCCACCGTTTCCTGCCGGACATTCGTACTTCCGGCCAAGACACGTCCGGAGGGACCACCACCAGGTGCCTGCGCAACGTGGACCCGTCCAGACCGATCACGCTGCAGCTGGGAAACGGACCCTGCGCGCAAGCCATCGACTTGCCAACCGACAAACTGGACAAGAACAGACGGTACTACGTAACGTTCACAATCAAAGGCGCCGCGGACGGAGCGCACAACAAACACCGTCCGCCGGCTCCGCCAGCGTTCCGATCCGACGGTCGCCGCGGCCACGTTGTCGACTGTAATCCACCACTCGCCCACACTCACGCCAAAAGCTTTTAGCAATTTTTTTTTTCTTTTTTTTTTTTTTCATCAAACAGCGACTACAGCGGAAGAGGACTTCCGTCTACAACATCGGACGTTCGAACGGTAATATTATTACTATCGATATTTTTTATCGAATCGGTCGAGTTCACACACCATTAAATATATATATAGGTACGCACAGACGCTCTATATTGTTTTATAACGAAATTATTAGATTTTTTGGCGCGAGCCAATCGTATTCGACTGTTCGCCGAAATAAGCACTCGTTAAAAAGACATAACAACCACTCATGTTTTCTTTGTCTTACACGCGGACAACATATACAGCGAATCTGCGTTCAGTAGTCTTGTGATGTTAGATTAAATTATTGACCTATGATAAAACTTGGGATAACAATATCATCTCAACGCAGTGTATAGAAGTCGTTTTTAACAGGTTAAATCACTTTAATATTTAACTCGATAACACCAAAATGGGACAACTGACCATAAGTTTTGGTGGTATATGCTGTGTGTTAGACGTTATAGTATATTAAGATTTAAACGACACGTGCGCATGTCATGTAGATTACCGGTGTATTAATTAAAACTAAAAATGTACATAGTACCTACAGATCGTTCGTGAAAAATACGAATCTAGTTATCAAAACGAAATAGGTAGGTACCTATTACCTACCAGCGAGCCATGCGCGGATCTAGAAATCTGAAATGAGATAGCTACATAATATCTTTTATAAAAAATACAATTATAATTTTTCAACATAATTCGTTATATAGATAAGATCCGATTACAATATTAACGGGTTGATTTATATTTTCGATTTTAGAACGTATGAACTATTTTTATTAATTTATATAGGTACCCATATAAATAAATAACTAGGTACTTAATAATGTATAATTATATGTATATATTTCCAAAGGGGAAAGGGGAAAAATCCCCTTAGCCCCCCTCTGGATCCGCGCCGGAATTAGAATGTTAACGTTTTACATAATACTGTTACTATTATCTGTGCACACAATATCGGAGGTTGGAAAACTCGATAGCGGCCACTCACCTGTGATATATGAAATCAAAATCAAAACATGTTAACCGATTAGGTATTCACAACAACTATCCCGTAAACATCGTAGGGTATGTAGATTAATATTATTCGTAGACGTGATGGTCCTCTAGGCGCCCAAACACTACTCAGATTGTGAGGGACATATGGGCCAACTGCTATTGTAATATTATCGTTAGAGATAACTAATGTAGTAATGAAATCCGTGTCATACATAGGTATTCATATTTTGCATCAGTGTTATTTTTTATGGGATTTTCATCAGGAAAAAATATCGGATTCCGTCTCGCTCCTTCGCCGGATTAATCGTAATATGAACAATATTAAATTCCTCCCCGATCACGAATTCACGATTAAGTAACGCATACCTTTTTCGAGGGTTGTGATAAATAATGGTCCGCGGTTACCTGCAATGTAAAACTATATGAATACCTACATTTTTAATAATTTTATCATTCTCGTCCACTTTTTTTCAAAACGGTACAGGTATGCCTATATTATAAATATATATATTGAACACAATTGTACTATAAGATATTAAAATATAAAATATATTAAATTATACCTATACCGACTGCTGTATACTGATTTTGATATTTTTTGATAAATCTGACATTTATAGTATTTCGGGACACTTCGATCGTCGTCAACATAAAATATTACACTGATAGAATACCTAATTAATAAAAATACAAATTTTGCATGTAAAGTACCTCCTAGCTGAGTCAAAAATACATTACACATACATACAAATATATTCACGAAAAAAAAGAAGAACATTTTTTTTCATGTCTAAATAACAAGAATATCTACGATGGTTTTGCGTTTCATATTGACAAGAAACGTTTTTAAAAAATATTCAGTCTTGATGAAAATACCGACATTTTTTGTACAATATTTCGTTCTTTAAACCTATGATTATAATGAGAAAATAGTTAACAATGTAATAAATGTTGTTATTATTTAATATATTTATTTTGTATAATTGTTATTATTTCTGTAGTTATTAATAATGAAAATGTAATATAAAATAGTATAATGTATAAATACTATATTTATAAATATATACATACATATATATATATATATATATATATATACCTATATACATAAATAATGTTAAAGATAAATTATTACTACTATTTAATTTAGAACAAAAGTTAAATACCTTTTTAACAAAAAAATTATAATATATAAATAATGTTAATAAATATAAATTACCTACAGTCTTGAGTTATTTATATACGTCCATGATAACACTTATAATTAAGACATGTCATATACATTTTTTTAAACATATGCTATGCAAAACCACAACATTTACAATACATTTTTTAAATTTATGAATAATCAACTTCTGTTTTAATAACTATACTACATTCTGTTTTGATTGCTTTATTATCTTCCATAATGATAGCGTCAATACCTTCGGTTTTAATGATTTTATTATACTGATTTTCAAACGCTTTAAAATCTTCTATTTTAATGATTTTATTTTCTCCATTTTCAATCGCTTTTAAATTGTCTGTTTTGATTCTTTTATTATATTCATTTTCAATCGCTTTAAAATTTTCTGTTATAATTATTTTATTATCTTCTGTTTCAATCGCTTTAAAGTCTTCTGTTTTGATTTTTTTATTATTTTCATTTTCAATCGCTTTAAAATCTTCTTTTTTGATTCTTTTATTATTTTCATTTTCAATCGCTTTAAAGTCTTCTGTTTTGATTTTTTTATTATTTTCATTTTCAATCGCTTTAAAATCTTCTGTTTTGATTCTTTTATTATTTTCATTTTCAATCGCTTTAAAATCTTCAGTTTTGATTTTTTTATTATTTTCGTTTTCAATCACTTTAAAATCTTCTGTTTTAATTCTTTTATTATATTCATTTTCAATCGCTTTAAAATCTTCAGTTTTGATTTTTTTATTATATTCTTTTTCAATCGCTTTAAAATCTTCAGTTTTGATTTTTTTATTATTTTCATTTTCAATCGCTTTAAAATCTTCTTTTTTGATTCTTTTATTATTTTCATTTTCAATTGCTTTAAAATCTTCTGTTTTGATTTTTTTATTATTTTCATTTTCAATCGCTTTAAAATCTTCTGTTTTGATTATTTTATTATTTTCATTTTCAATCGCTTTAAAATCTTCTGTTTTGATTTTTTTATCATCTTCTGTTTTGATTGTTTTATTATCTTCGATCTTAATCGCTTTATTGTTTTCTTTTTTGGGCACAACAGCTTTAAGTATCGGCAATACTTCAGAAATAAATGATAGTTTCAATACGTTCTTCTTCTTGTTGGAATCTAAAATATAATACATAATACTTTAAAAAATTAAAATGCAAAAAACAGGGAATAGGTACACTATATATTTGTATTAATATAATTAAACATCACAATGAGAATTTAATTTTAAACCAAAAGCCCCCCTCCCCCGTCGCTTATGAGTGTACTGCAATTTAAGTGTGACCATTTGAAGTATGTTTATGTTTTAAATCGCTATACCACACGTTATCTGTATAAGTTTCAGAACTCGTACTCACCATAAAATTGAATTCGACTATATGCGTACGTTTCAAAATTTACTTAAACGAAACACACGAATTAGCGGAAAGGGGAACGAGCTGAACTTCCTTAAGACTTCAAGGTCTTCTTTTTTTTTTTTTTTGTAAATGGAAATGTAAAAGGAAGTGTAGGTGATGTAAATGGAAGCCAACGAGTGAATTTAAATTTATATTATCAGTGATTGGTGAAACAAGAAGGTTGCGAGAGAAAGATCGGCGATTTAGTAAAGTATTTAAATCATATAATAATTCTAATGACTACATAATTCAAATTTTACATGCAACTTTTGCGAAAGATAAATTTATTTTAGATTATCAGATGTACCTAAAATTTAAAGCTGTATCATATTATTTAAATACACACTAATGTATGATTGATCAGTCAAATTTATCTACGAATGTTTATATCTACAACTTCATTAATTATTATTATTATATCTATAAGCGGCAATGTTATTCTTAGAGCATACAATATGATAAAACATACAATCTCTACCATTGAAAATCACTCATTTTGTGTTCATGATAAAAACGCACAAATAAAAACAGTTTGTTGGTTGAGCTAATAAATTACTTCAAATTCGAGAATTAGACACTGTACCTAAGATCTTTTTATAGTAGTTTGTAAAAAAAAAAATTGCAGATGACCATTTTATACAAACATAAAATTTAGATGTCGTATAAATGTGTTATGTGTATAACACTATATAACGTTACCAATGATCGAATTAATAGCCTTAAACAGAGATTATTAGATTCTAGCAATCTTCAAATAAATGTCGGTTTTAGATTTTTTTTGTTTTAAAGATATCAACAATTATGATTATCTTTATTTTGCAAAATATTTTAGTCGTAATATATCTAGTCTAGATTAAAAAAAAAAATAATAAAAATAAAAAATTATGCTAACATTATAGTAATAACAACACAGTTGATTTACTAATGAATGTTAAGATTTAGAAAATATTAAAGATGAAACAAATCAATTACACCAACAACAATTATTTTAATGAAAAATAAGTTAATATAAATATTGAACCCGATTCCAAGGACGACGATGAACAGATAAAAGAATTATGAAATTAGAAATAAAAATATTCGTCTGCCTTATCAAAATTATATAGTTTGCTTTTTAAAAACATACAATATAATTTATTTTAATTCTTTTATAGTCTACACTTTACAGATTCATTTTAATTTTATCGCATACGCAAGTATAAGATTTGAAATCAAGTTTCCTAAACTTAAATATATAATATAACAATAGACAAAACGTATTAAAACAATACAAATTATAAAAAAAAAATATTTTGTTTAATATTAAAAATTCAAAAATTATGACATTATACGTTTAGTCATAAAAGAAGATGATATTAAATTTAATTTATACATAATCATATTTATAAATATGATTCATAAAAATACATTTTTTTTGTAACGGCTAGATGTTTTAAGTTTAAATTATACAACATGGCATTTGCCAATTTGACGTTGATATTCTCTGAATTTATTTTTGAAACATTTTGAAGAAAATGGTAAAAATGGCAACTGTTAATCTATATAATATATGAAAATGATGTGAAAAATGTGTAGTAATTCATCAATTGAGAACGGCTAAGCTTGTTTGTAAATGGTTGCTATTGGTTTTTAATAATAATTAGTTGTAATAATAAAGTGGTGAATGAGTCGACACATTATTGTATCTAATCCACCGTAATAAAAAAAATATATATATATAATTTTGAAACTTAATATGGTCAGAAATTATAAATTCACGAACGCATCTCGCATTCTCGCGGGGTCCTGATAAAAATATAAAATACTGTTCGCATAGTTATAAGATAATCTCACGAACAACGCCAAGCGGAATGGCTATAATAAAACCTGACTGATATACGAAGAACCTGAACAGTGATAGGTCGAGGCTTGGAATTTACACGGTACGTTGCACCACAAATTTAATATTAAATTTAGAAAGCATCTTACAAAATTCGCATTTTAAAGTGATGCTTCTACAGGTTGTTTGAAATTCAAAATGGTTAATGAAAATGTTTAAGTTTTGAACACCGTTAAACAAAATATTAAATAACAAATTAAACCAAGTTTGAATCATGTATCAATATTCATATTATACAATTGTTATTTTTAACGGGCAACGGAGTACACGGGGTCAGTTAGTGTTATATAAATGTATCGTATAGGTACTAGCAAATAATACATAAAATACAATTGTACCGAATTATTTAAAATTTTCTGCAAGAAATTGGAAAATCGATCATCGGCTCTTATTAACTCTACGTAAAAAGTAAATTTATGATTTTTCTAAAATGTAACACTCGATATATCAATACATAAAAAAATACTTTAGTTTAATTTCATTAAGACTATAGAATCAAACGTATAGTTATAAAACAGTCAATAGGTACTTTAAAAATAAAATAAATACAATTATTTTACAAATCGTTTTTTCATGTAAATATATTTTTTTTTTATTTACAAAATATCACACAAGAAAGAATGGAACGTACCTTTATTCCAAAAAATAGCATAATTAATTGCCATTACGACTTCCATAGCTACACTTGCAGAAGAAAACCAAATTTCACCTCCAATCGTCGAACAATTTTTAGGATCTACGAACAAGGAAACAAAATAAAATAATCTTCCTATGAGCACGTGAGCATCGGTAATATTAATACCTTTAGGAGTTGTCACTTTCACCTTAAAATCATCTATTTTTATCGTTCGTTTTAACAGAGCGATAAGTTTCATTTCATTCATACTTGGCGGAGCACCTTCAAACTGAAGCACCTATAATAAAAATCAAACAATGTTACTAATTAATAAATAAATAAAAAAATTAAATCAAATTAGTTGTCATGATAGTTTGATTTTAAAGTTTTATGACATTGATTATTCACTTGTAAATAACAACCTATTTAATATTTATCCATAATTAGTTTTTGATATGCATTAATAGTATAATTCGAAAACAAATAACCTTAGTCCTTAGATACTTAAAATTTTCACCAAAAGTTTAAATTATTATTAAACATAATATGTACCTAAACGTGTTCAAAATATATTGATATTTTTTATAGACATTTTAATTTCAAACATGGATGATATTAAATATATTAAAATAAAGAATGACGGGTTCTAGTTATTTTTTGTAATTTAAAAATATTATTTGTGGGCACTTGAAACTTTTAACGTACCTATGCTTTTATATTTTATATCAGCAATGAAATTTTCAAAACATTTAGATTAATTTTATATCATTAACTATTTATACTACGAACTCATTAATTTCGTTATACAGTAAGATGATATTGACTCTAAAGTTATCAACAATAATATTATATAAATAAACAGGTACTATAATAATAAGTAAATATTTATAATAAAATAAATGCAATGTTTTCGGCAAAATTTTATTCAACCTAATAAATTACAATTATTAAAATAAATGTCTTTAATAGACGTAGGTACAACCATCGCTTAGAATTGCTTTTCATTTGCAATGACTTATTATGGAATTAAAATGTAACACATTTGTTAAATTCATTAATGATGTACTCCTCAATAACGAGGCACAATTGAAATCAACAGTCCAACAAAGCGATTACCTACATTTTTCATTTTTTAGTCTAATAATTACAAACCTGTATAAAATGTTATAATAAAAAAAATGAAAACTATATTTATAATTTTTACAAATATTAATAATGTAAATTTGATCATTTTTAATATACATAAATATAATTTAGTATTAAGTGTTTTACATATTAAATATACTAGCTAATCGAATAAAAATAAACATTATAAGTAGATTTAGTATATATATTTTTTAATAATCTCTAATTTGAATATTCTTGGGTGCAGTCAATTATTAATAGATTTTGTGAACTCATAATATCGGAAAAATACTTTAAGTAGTTAATTGGATTAATTTACTAAATTCAACATTTTGTTATTTACTATTTATTTTATACGTACTCTAGATGGTGGACATAATACATGTGGTTTCATTTTTCTATCATAGACTACATGCGATGGAGATCCATCGGGCAAAATAAATGGATCGATTGAACGATTTTTCAACATCCATTCACGTTTTAAATATCTAAAAAAATATATATAAGATGCCACTTTAAAACATTTAACTATTAAACAACAAATTATGAATCATATACTAGTGGCGTAGCCAGGATTTTTTGTTTTTTTTTTTTTGTGGGGTGGGGGGCTAAGCACTTTTTTGTTTTTTGCTATTGAGTTATGGATAAGAGAGGATAGAATTGAGATGAAAATAATGTGACATCTAATCCTTGGTGATAAAATTTAATTATTGATTTTAATGCCCTTAAAAAAAATACAAAGATTAATTAAAAAACTCAAAAATGCACTGTAGGAATGTATTTAAATTATACTTAATATAGGTTAAAAATTGGAAAAAATGTTATATTATTTTTAGCCAATAGGTATCAGGTATTAACGACGGGTAGCCGGGTGGGCCAAACCAACACTGTAGGTAACGGCAATAATTTGAGCCAAAAGCGTTATTGCTAATGATAAAATTGTTATCCACGATAACTTGTCGCACTAAATAATTTATATTCATACCGTCGGCTGTTTGCCGAAAGTCTCTTATAAGTTGCAACAATTTTCGTTCATATTATGAATAAATAGTGAAAAATGTTCTAAAAATTAAGAAAATGCATTAAAATAGTCAAAATTGCATTTAAAGTTCATTTTGACAAAAAAAAAAAAAAAAAAATACTTTAAAATATCAGTATCACCCGAAACAAATTGTATACTTACAGACCAACGTTTGAAAACATCAGAAAAAAAGATGCCTTTGCATCAAAATCCCAGCCCTAAAAATTATTATTAAACATTAAGATAAACTATAAAGTCGTTCGAAAAATCGTTCTCAATCATTTGATTATAAAGTACAAAATATTGTTTCTTTGATCTAACGACAATCGGACAATCGTGTTACTAGAAAGGTAAAACGTTCTCAGTCGTACAACACCGATGACAAGTGCGTAAGATAGTAAATTAAAGCTCAGCAGATCACGTTTAACTCAGTTAGTTTAAAAGTTAGAGTTAATCGACCTATTATGAAACTTGATGGTAAGAACAATATCTGTGTTTGTATGTTGGATTTTTACGGTTATTTAGTTTTGAAATGAGTTATACACATTTTTAATTTAGGCTATATTATATACGCATAACTTGATAAAAAATCGGACTTTCGTAAAAAACCATATGCAACAATTGCAACATAAAAACACAGATAATGTTCTTATCATCAAGTTTCATAATAGGCCCGCTCCTGGACAAAAAATATTATGAACTTTTAGTTCGATAAATATGGCATATTTACATGTATACGTGAAAATAACATTAAATCTTTATGATCTTACATTTGAGATTTTTTTTGATTTTTATCTACTCTAAAAATTTACCTAAAGGTGCCCATGATTAATACATAGATAAATACGGTTCTCCCCTAGCCCCACGTCCACTCCAATTGACTACGCCGCAACAAATAATGAACAAAAACGAAAATTGGTAACATTATAAGAAGTATTAGCATAGGCGTGCGCACGGGGTGTACATACTTTAAATTTATGATGTAAAATTGTTTAATTATTTAAAACTAATTATTGAGAGTAGGTTAGTAAGTATATATAATAATATGTAAATTAATAATTGTTTTTATTTTATACAATAATCAATATTGATGTAAATTAGATAAATTAAATAAATTAGATGTAAATTTAATATTATATAATATTAAATTTACATCTAATATTTTTTATTTTTATTTATTAATATAACAGTGTCTAAAACATTTAAATGTATTATAATATGAACTAATTATTATAATATAGAGTATAGACAATATTTATCTTACTGAATTGTAGTAGGTCAAGTAACCCTTACTAAAATAATTTTGCGCACCCCATGAATAATTTCTGCGCACGCCTATAAGCATTAGTGAACACTAATCATTGTTTAAATAAAATATACTCTACTGGAATGATAAATTAAATCCATGCGAAAGATAATGTTGTTGAACTTGAGCAAACATGTTTATATCATTGCATTTACCGATGTGAACTTCAGCAGACTTTAATTCACGTAAATAATGAATCTAAAACAAATAGCAATTAATTATAATGTGATTAATCTTAAAAAAAAAAACTTTAAAATACCGTACTTTAGACACTGTGGCGTACATAGATAAAAGTCTGAAAAGTCGATTACAATTGCTTTTAGCTGGATCAAGGCCACGGACAGAAAGAATGGAAAATTCTTCGGAAATTGGTATTGCCAAGAGTCTGAAAAAAAATTGTTATTCAAACGCATATTTACACTAATCTATATATATAGGTATATAATAGAAGGACACTCCAACACAGGCATGTACATTGTACTGCAGAATCATAGCCATAATATTGATACTTAACACCTTTTATACCCCACGTTGTATTACTTAACGTTTAACATATAGTTTGTACACAATAGAATAAATTGATCGGTAACATTTTTTGTTATGAAGTCAAAGGGATAGTTAACAATCACAGAATCACCACCTTAAAAATTTATCCTAGATACACCATACAAATTTCACTGAAGCTTGCAATAGGTACAATATTGACCCATACATACACGACGATCGGTAATCAAACAACATATACAGTAGGGTCTCGTTTAATCTCAACGACCGCGACAACGTGGAAAGAAATCGTTTGGATAACCGAATTGTTTTGATTGCCTATGACTTAAAAAAATCAATTTTTTTGCAGTTTAAATTTTAAATTTTATTTTTTTATACTTACTACCTATATTAAATTCGTGAAAATTCATAATTTAAAAAGGCAATAAATACAATTTAAACTATTATAATTATGTATATACAGCCAGTTAATACATACCTAGGTAATACATACCTATTACGTACCTGTTGATTTAAAAACATATTTGACGTTCATATCTAAACAATGTACCTACACGTTTGATGTACGAACGTAACCGACAAACTTTATTACCAGGAAATATTATCATTTTGAATTATGATATAGTTGATATACATACATGTGTATAATGTATATAATATATTAAAATGGCGATGCGATAATAAATTCTAAAATGTATTCGGATTAGCCTATGTCCGGATTAACGAGACCCTACTGCATTTATGTATGAGTATACATACGTTTTACGGGTTTTACTGTTTGCGGTTGTAATGATCTGTTTCGTACTACTTTTTCCTGAAAAAAATAACATATACATATAATAAAAATTTTTTGAATTTATTTATTTATACGGAAATATATAATACAGTTTAATCTGCAAAATAATATATCACTATTACAATAAATGAATAAGTACGTTAAAGCCCTGGTTGTAGGAAACCAGGGCTGCTTAAGTGGTTTATTTGCCAAATCACAATATGTAAAAAAAAGTTACCTGGCGCAATGGGTTTATCGTCAGGTTTAATAAAATCATAGTTTTCGACCAGTTCTGAAATATTAAATTGTATTAGATTGATTTTAAAAGAATACATACTATTATTCTATAATACAGCGGTTCCTAACCTTTTTAGTTGTGCGGACCACACATTTTGTAAAAAAATCTTTGAGGCCCACTAATAGCACACCTATATACGTATTAATATAATTATATAATATATAATATGAGATAAAACTACATTCAAACGTTCGATAATACTGTTTATTGTACACTATAGCTAATATTGATTAAAGTTTATTATAACCAGAGATATGATAAGGTATATACTTAATAATATTTTATATTATAAATATATTTTATAATATTTAATATTATATGGCTCACAGCCCAACACTATGCTATTCGCGGCCCTGGGTTGGGAACCGTTGAGTATAATGCACCAAAATAAGTTAACATTAATACTCAATAGTTCGGAAAGAAAGTATATAGATATTAAATATTTCTTAATAAAGGTCAAAGGAAAGAAATTATGATATTAATTTCTATAGAGTATACCTGATGATAGCAATTCCTTCTAGTATAAGAAATTTTCATCATTGTCTAAATAGTTAACATTTCTAGTAACATATACGTTACGTAAATTACATAAGCAGTTACATAATCCGATTGGATTTTTATTGCTATACTATATATGTATACTATATGGATATACCAGCTGTTCTTAACTTGTGCCCCCTTCCTGGAGGTTCGGGAAATTCATGTCCGGGGTCCGCGACAGTCTTACACATAGTACACGTCAATAAGTAACAAGATACAATTATCCATATGTATGTTTTGTTATGTCTAATTATTAATTATTAATTATTATAATTTTGGTTATGATAACATGTTACATGAGATGTAAAAAGAGGTATTCGAAAAAAATTGATAAGGGGGTCCGTGATCTACAAAAGGTTAAGAACCACTGGGATATATGATTGAAAATAATTAATTCAATAATATTACATAGCTGATATTGAAATAAATTAAAAAATAATACATATTATATTTTATTTCTATTTCAAACTATTGAAACTTTATTAAATTAAAAACTGACCCCAAGTTTTGTCGTTTTCTGCAATTTTTCTATTTTTTTGAGGTGAATCTAAAATACAAACAAATATGAGATAAATCTTACTTACAGGATTAAATAATTAATATATTTTTCAACTTAAAAATCATTTTATACAACAAAATGAGTGCTCAGACTTTATGAAAGAGGAGGAGGAAGATATGGATTTTTGACTGTTCACACACCTTTGTTATAACAAACAAAAAAAAAATCAGATTCAGCCATTTACATGTAGGTGCTAGTTAATTAAAATAATACTTTTAGTACAGAAATATTGTAAATTTTAATTTTGTTTTTTTTTTTTATTATTTAAAATTTAATTATATTTACAACTACAAAATAGTTTGCAATTTTTTACGATTCTAAAGAATTTCAATAGTTTATAACTGCAAACACATATAAAAAATATTGTGACTACATTTTCGATATATTTTGTTAATTGAAAAATCGACACCAGTCCAATGTGCGACATACACATGCATTTCCGGTCTATTGTGTGATCCACATAATATTATAGCTATCCTATTTATTCTACCTTGTCTTAAAAAAATTCATCGTAATTTGTGTCAAAAAAGCATCTTTCGTGTCTGTTAAAAATTTGTCAAATATAGTTTGCTTATTTGGGTAAAAGGATCTTTATAGGGATAATTAAAATAATATTATTAACATAATAATGAAATTCAAATACAGGTTGCTACTTAGAATTAAATCTCCAGATAATAAAAAAAATAATGGAACATTAGAAAACTCTTGAAAACAAGTTATGATTTAAAGTGTCAAAAATGGCAATTTCTAAGAATTCAAACAAAACATAAAACATATTCAATTATTGATACAAATTTCTTTCTGTTTTTTTATTTTCTAATTTTCAACTATCCTATCAAAGCAATAATTTATTTTATACTAATTTAAGTTCCGAATTATTGAGATATAATCTATTTGGATTTTATATTATAATGGTAAAATAATTATGGCCAAAATAATTATTATGGTACATTGTTTACAAACCTAATCTTAACTGATTTATTTAACTATTTATAATCGATTTATATATATATATATATATATATATATATATAAAACTTGTTTTCTTTTAGTGTTTGAAGTATTGGAAGACACAACATAATGCTTACAGTATTTACTGTTTTATTTTTTTCCCTAAGTATTGAAGTCAAATTAAGTCAAGCAGTCATTTATATTGAATCTTCAAAAGGAAATTTGATGCTATATAATATTATTAGTAATATCTTGGAATAGATTATCATTCCATGTGGTGACAGAAATTTGATTTCAATACATTGTCATATATTTATTGATAAAAATTAACTGAAAACAATACAATTATTGAAAACCAAAAATTTTGATAAAAATATATAGTTATACCAGGGCTCGGATCTTATAGCATTAAAAATTACTAAAATATGCGCTATAATATGCCCTTTAAAATCTTAAAATAAGCGCTATAATATGCCCTAAAAACACAATAAATAGCAAAAATGAAAATTTATTTTGTTCACAAATTAAAAAACTTTTATATTTTTAAATTAATATATCATATTTCTTTTTTAATTAGTTATTTACAACAAAAAAAAAAAAAAATAAAAATAATGATAAAAAATTTAGGTATATTACTAACTTTTTTTTTTTTTTTTAATATTAGGTAACACTACTTGAATTTGTTGATTCATTAAACTAATGAAAAAAATTGTCATTTTGTCATGATTCATTGTTTCATACCATATATAATATAAATTAGTTTTGTGAAAATACGATATTAAAGTTATATTAATACAGCAAATTAGCAGAAAATGACACCAAAACTTAAAAAATAGCACTAAAAGCTAAAAATCCTTAAAATATGCGAAAAATAGCAAAATAAAATTTCATATTTGGAGTCTCTGGTACACAAAACAAATTTATAGCTTACTCTGCTATTTTTATCTGTATTTAATAAAAATTAGCAAATTCTATAAAATCCAAGTCCTGGTTATAACTTATAATTTTTTTTTGTGTGTTGTTGAGAAATAAAGTTTTAAAACTAAGATCCTTCATCTTTCTCCCACCTATCTAGCATACATTTTATATTATATAGTATAATATGTCATATGGTATTTACTATTTATTATTAATAATGCTAATAGATTTCTAAAAAAGAAAATTAAATAAAAAAAAAGAAATAATATTATAAGTTTAGTTACCTTTTAAAACAGCAACAATAGATTTCAGTGTAGGTAAACCATTAACATATTCTAAGTAGCATACAAACAGTAAAAGTTAAATTAATTTTAACAGTATAATAAAGAATATTTAAAACCAATTATTTCAATATATAGCTTAAGAACTTAAGTTGTATAATTACTATTATTAAGGGTTTAAATACTAAATACCCACAAATAATAAGAATACAATAAGTATTATTTAACTGCAATTATACCTGTTTACATATAAAAATAAATAAATATTAAAAATATTTGTTATGTAGGTATCCTCATTATATAATATTACAAATAAACATACTTAATAAGGGTGACTTTGAATAATCCCAAGATAGTTCATCATTTTTTGTTACAATTACACTGGAAGGCTAGAATAAATTTACAAAAATGTACAAGGATAATATATATTTTTTATAAATTATATTTTTTTGTAAATGAAAAGCCAACTTGGATTTCAAATATAAGACAATTAAGTTAACACAGAAGGTACTAAATAAAAAAATTAAATGTGGATAATTATATTATTTTAGATTTTATGTTTACTAGGTTAATATAAATATTAACATTTTAAATAAGTTAATAACAACTATTAGGTATCACAATATTTAACATGGTGTATTACATTTAGTTGTAAGCATAAAGTTTATTTATTATTATTATAAATTTTAATTTGTTTAAGCATTTATAAAAATGTATTTATTAATATTTTGGTTCTTGGCATAATGGCATAATTTATTGTATTTGTCTATGGGACTTATGAACACATTTAGGTTGGCCACCCCTGTTATATACATAATGATTAAATCGATAATTTGTTCAACTGACAAATTAATTATATACCTAATAATTAATATGATTTATATAAAAATAATTGTTTATGGGTACATAAATAAAATTATCACAAAATATTTGACAATGTAAATGTGTTATTAATTATTATTATTTTATTTTTAATAATACAATAAATTAATTTGATGAACATTTTATTTAATTCAGATATGTATAATATTTTTAAAAAACAGATTTACTAAGAGAAAAACGGTTAAGTTTAGAATTTTAATTATATATATTTTTATTTAATTTACATAGAAAACATGCTAAGCAGTAAATATTAGTTAAGTAATATATATTTAGAAGAAAAACAATAAAACACAAGAATTTTTACGGCTTATTCATTTGGTGATTATAGGAAGTTCATGGACCTCGTAAAATAAATCTATCAAATTATTATAATAAAAAAAGATAATGTTTTCAATTTCAATTTTAAATACATACCTTACCATACTCAGCCTTCATTGTTATATAATCTAAAACAATATGATTAGATCCATCAATTACTTTTGTTGCAAATTCCTCCTTACTAAATGTATGAACAGTTAAGAAAATAATTTAAAATAAAACAATATTTTATATAAAATAGTTCAGTATTCGTTTAAGATACAAATAGATATTAATGAACTAAAAGGATATTCAACAAATGCCTTTTGTTGTCGAAACTTTCTGTATACAACAATTCGTAATATTTCTCCATGAATGGCCAAAATTGAATACAATACATGCTACACATGGTCGAAAAACATTAATTATTTTATATTATTGAACCATTCTTAACTATTTTTGGTTCATTTTAAATAAATAGCAAAATTAATTATTTATTATTTAGTAGAAAATCTTAGGTATCAATGGTATCATTAAATAAGTGTTTGAAATTAAACTTGATATTAAATGATATGTTTGTTTATGGCAAATTTTTATTAATAACATATAAATAATAAACTACCATATTAAAGTAGGTACCTAGTTTTTTTCCTGAAATTGTCCACCTGTGTAGGTACTTTAGACTTTTTAAAATTAAAAACAAACCAAAATCGTTAAGAATTTGTACTATATCAATTATCAACTAATATGTTATGCGTAATGCGTATATAATATCTAGGTAACTATTTATTAACAGTCATTAAATAGTTCTATAACATGCTGTGTCTACTTACCGTAGTGATTTTAACTGTAGATCTTACAATTTCAAAATGTAACACCCGGTTTGGACAACCAACAACACTAAAGAAATAAAATTAATAACTAGGTATACTAGTGAATAAATGTTTAATATAAAACAGACCTAATGTAAAACACTGTAAGTAGTGATTATAATATAATAACTATAATTCTTCTAATAAAACAAATAAAAATAATTTACAATTAAGTTCAAAATTCTACTTTTTTTTTTTTTTTTACATAATTTGAAATAAAGAAATAATAAGTTAGTTTAAGAAATTAATTATTTCTATTCAGTTAAATATATTTTTAGTTTAATACAAAATTTGAGAGCACTTATACTAATACTATAAATCATAAATATAAAACATGTTAAAAAAAAAATTACATACCTTTTATGTTTATAATTAACTGGAGGTTGATTTTTACATTTTTCTAGTTTAAAACCATCATACATGTTCTATAAATTAAATAAATATTGTAAAATAAGCTATATTTACCGACCATTAAAAAATGGTTTTAAAATTTTCTTAAATGTTTTTTAATTACTATTTATAACACAAATACTTTAGGAAAATATTTTTTATGTCTTATTGAAAATTAATATGATTATAGATAATAAAATAAAGATATTTATAATAAATAGTATAGAATATTTAACATGGTCATCAGTTATGTTTTTTGTCATAAATGGTTCCATCACATTTAAATACATTCATAATTATCTACAGCTTACACTTTGTCTTACTTACATAAGATTTATGAAATAAATAATTCAAAAAGTACATGTCTATCTATAATATATAAATATTAGTGTTAAAATTGCATAAAGCTTAATTGAATATTAAAATTTAAAATGTAATAAATACCTACTTAATAAGCATATAGGCATAGTTGGTCTAAATATGAAACTTCAGACCCCTTTTTAGGTTTAATTTCTATTTATTTTTAGTTATATTATCAAAATGTATAAATTAATCTGGTAAATGAAATTATCAGTTGGAAATTATTAAAAAAATATTACTAATAGTTTTTAATAACAGAAAAATACTCAACGTACATAATATAAAATATAATTATTAATTAGAGACCTATATTTTTGTTATAACTATGTTATATACAATATTACAATATACATAATAATGAATAATATTGTGTCTGTGTACAACATAACTTGTCGAAAGAATGCTTATGCTTCAATTTCAAACTTCAGGGGTAGTTTCCGATGTCAAAGTGAATATCCTTGGTACACTGTAGAGCTCAAAAGTAAACATTTTCCTAAGACTAAACTCCAACTAACCTAATAGTTTACAAAAAAATCGAGAAAAACAAATAAAAAGTGATGGAAAATGGGAATTTTTACGCAAAACCAGTTTTAGACCAAATCTATTTTTTTTTATTTGGTTTCAACTCAAAAACTAATCACTGTAAATACTTGAAATTTTCACCAAATGTTTATATTAGGTAGTGTTATCTATATACAGTTAAATTTAGAAAATTCAATCATCATTTCAAAATATTTTGACATTTTTTGAGCAACTTATTTAGGCAACTGAAATTTTGTCATTAAAAAGTGTCAATAAAAAAATTTTGGATGTCCAAAAAAAATTTAAAAAGTAATACAAGATTTCTTATGAGTTGTTTTTATTGTAGTTAAAAAAAAATCAAAAATCGTTAGTCACAATTTTTTTATAATCGTTTATAGATCAAATTTTTATGAAATATGTCAAAATTCACGAAAATTTGCAAGTAATTTTGCAGTTGAAAAATCATAAAAAAATGTATGTTTATATCTAAGGTTAAAACACTTAACACTAAGTTTAAATTTTCCATCATAGAGCTATAGAGAAAACTCGAGACATCAAAATAGGAAAAGTTTTATATGCGTTTAAATTTTAAATGTTTACGAAATCGCGTAACGATAACGATTTACCTTCAAACAAAGTTAAATATTTGTTATAATTCAAAAAATTTAAGTTGTAGATACTTGAAAATTTCACCAGTTATTTAGATTGGCATTTACTTTACATGATTTAATTTTAAAAATATTTCGCTTATTTTAATTCTATTTATAGGCATTTGAAATATTCGTTTTTGTTTATTTTTTCTTTTATAAATATCGATACAATTTTATCAATTGATATTGATAAAAGCCAAAATACTTGAAAATTTAATACAAAGTTCCTCATAAATAAGTCTTACAGTGATTCAAAAATTATAAGAATACATAGGTACAGTTTTTTTTTTTTATTAGCATTTGAAGTTCAAATATTGACAAAAATTTGTCAAAAGCATGAATATTTGCAAATTATTTTATAGATATTCATAAAAATGTTAGTATAGGTAACTAGCTAAGAGTTGAAAATTTAATATATGATTTTTCATAAGTTTGGTTTACAATAATTATAAAAGAACTTAAAGTTTGGTGCATTCAGGCCATTAAAACATAAACCACTTTTTTCACCAACCACTTGAAATTAGGTATATCCTAGGCTGACAAAATATCATCTCCGTATATACCTCAGTTTTTGTATACAATGTTACCTCTTATTGAATTTAAATTTAATACATTAATTATAGAGACCTAGGTACTATACAGCAGAGCAATACCAACTTATTTTTTTAATTTTAGTTTCATAATTAAAATGCAGTAAAAAGCTAAAACTCAGAAACAGATATTGTTCTCATTGAAAAACGTTATGAAACATGTTTAAGCTGAGATTTAAGCATTTAGTTAAACTAAATACTATAATTTAAATCCTGTATAGTTTGATTTTTTTTGGTTTTATAAATATTGTCTGTATAATAATTACAATTAAATGGATACAGCAAAATATACAGTTACAGTAATCATACAAATTAAATACATATTGTTAACAAAAATTAAAAAAGTTTTCTGAAAAATTGTTAAAATATATTAATATCTATGAAATTTTTAGGGTAAAGAAAATATGATAGAAGTAACTAGGAAGACTGAAGAGTAATAACTAATATAAAAGAGCGAACAAATACTAGCCCTTTTATCGAGCCTTTTATAGAAAAATATTGTCCATGTACCAGATACTTACAATTTATTATTGTAACAAATAGTTTCAAAACATTATAAGCTTAATCTTAGTACAAAATTCGATCAAAATCTACAATATATGCCACTTTGGCACAATAAATATATGTGAAACAGATTAGTTATACACAAATTATTTAAAAAAAATACACCATTTCCTTTATTACATTTATACATAATTTAATTTCAATTTTGATATTAACTCTTTGAAAAATAAATTTAAAATAAAAAGGGTAGGTACTACTCAATAAGTGAATTAAAATACCAAAATTATAAATTTTAGAGCAATGATGTGTATATGTCTTATTTGTATCACCATTTATACAGAAATGACATAAATATGCCTTAAATAAGTTTTACAATAAATATGTCAGTTTATAAGATGAATCTTTTAAAAATAAAGAAAAACATTAGTCATAAAAATGTACTTATATGTAAGTCCAACGCTCATCAAGAGGTCATAATATTAAAGTTACTTTAATAACTTGAATTATTATTAAATTTAAAGATAAGAAAATCATAAAAATCCCAAGTGATGCTTTAGATAATATTCATGATATTGATCAAAAGGATACCTATTCTCCGTTGATTACCTAATCACAACAAATTAATAAAAGAAAATATTATGAGGATCAAAAATATTTAATCTAATGCTTAATCTCTTATTTAACTTACCATTATTCATATTTTAAAATAAAAATGAATACCTACCTAAATGTCTTCTTTATATAATTGTCTCTATTTTTCTTTTTTTATTTATTATAAATTTATAACATTATAAGACATTAATTATTATTAATATTTATGTAATGATTACCTAATACCTTAATATTAATAATACCTTATGTACAAGTCTTTTCAGTAAGGCCCAGTATTTTTTTGAAAGAAAGCTAATTAAATTAAAATAAATAAATATATAGGTATATATTATATATTACCCAAGTACCCGATTGTTGAATGTTAGAAATCCACGAATTCCAAGTGTTGTTTGCCATTTTAGAAGCACAAATAATATTGCGGACAATTCTATAAGTTAAGATTAAAAAATAGTATTAGTAAGAAGAAGAGATATTTTATTGAAAATATTAAATGTCACATTATTAGGTATTGTTATTCCTCAACAATAAGAACTTAGTCTTTACTCATAAATTAGAATTTACACTTTAAATATTCAGGTTATGCACTAGATTTTCAATAATCATTATATAATAAATAGGTAATTATACCAAATAATATATACGTTTGTAGTATATTATATATAATCGTATATAGTATTTGATTATACCTAACCATGAACTAAAATTAGTTAATAAATAATTAATCTTAGTTCATGATTATACCTAATAAGATAAATAAAATTAAGTTAACCATTATAAAGAAGTTGGCAATAACAATGAGTAAAAATTAGTTTTATTATAAGTATCTATTAAAATATTTATATGACGGAGCCACGGAGGAATAAGAAAAAAATATCAAAGTTTTTTATATTCGAGTGCAAGTGTGTAACAGTTGAATTTAATTTTAAGAAGTTATCCAATTAATAAATAAACCGAGAAATAAACTTACCTAATAGACAATAGATAGGTAATATGTACCTAGTTCGTGAATGTTGTAAATAATTTTCTCTCTCGATCAGGCCGATCAGCAATTGGTGACGGAACGATATTACATTTAAAATATCATTTATTCCACGATATCGTATGGAAAAAAACTGAAAATTGTCATAGTGAACGGCACTACCTTCAAATTATTAAATTCAATTATGACGGAGCGTAAACACTAAACGACTTTAGCGAATAAAACACGTCAGCTGAGCAAAACACAATTTTAGTGGGAATGGGAAACTTCTGTTACATAGCTAAATTATATGACTATATATATATATATATATATATAATACATGTACGACAGTGTGGGAAATCCGTTAAAAGAAAAGAACAATCACTGAACCACGACTGGCAGTCAACACGATCCGCTCTCAGCTGTTGACCGTTATTATTAATATTTAATATTAATCGTAAATAAGGCGTAAGAGGCCGACTTCGCAATCTATATAGTTAGTACTCTACTAGGTAGTCGTTATCTGACATCTATTGTTATTTATTGGTCTCGGGTAGATACTAGATAGTGCAAAGCCACTTGGATAAGCGGCAATAATTTATTTACTTTTCTAAAAATAATTCGGTTACCGACACGACAAGATTTTCGAGAAATTAATTAGAGTTAACCGATACGTATCAGTTCAATATCGAGCGTAATATTGTCAAGTTATCACAAAAAAACATACAAAAACACGTACATAATTATATAAATATAAGCAAAATAAAATCTATAATATTATTCATTATTTTTAAAAATTAAATTAGATCATTTAAACTATAAAGTGTTTAATTTAGTCACTTGACTCATTTCTAAGTACTACTAGAAAACTTTTTAGTCCTACATGACATGTATAATGTTACATATTTTCTTATGTTTATATTTTTATGTAAGTTGTAATTAGTTGTAAGTATTAACTTTTCGTTCTTTATTTTTAAGTTGACTATCGACTATCGAATTAGTACATTATTATTTATTATTATTACTTACGAATTCAAATGGAAATATGGAATGTTGCTATTTGGAATTTTACTGTTTTTTTTTTTGTTGTGTTCCATTCGAAGCCTAATGTACTGCAGAACGGTAGCCATATGCCTACCTTTTTAATTTATTAATCTTACAAAAATATAATGTACTCGCACTGAACAAGCTCGTGTATAATATTAATAAACAATTCAGTATAATATAACATAATACAATATCATTTTATTAAATATAATAAAATATCTTAACATAAAAATAATATTAACTATTCAGTAAATTATTATAAGTAATTTATAAAAAAAATAGGTAGGCAGATACAGTATGAGATACTTAGAAACTTAGATACATGATTGAAGACAATTTATAGCATCAGTGCAAAACTGTTTAATAATTTAATTTGTGTTAAAAGGGGCCCTACCTCTTTAGGCCCTAAGACTATCAAGTTTCATCTCACCTACACTACTGATAGTTCTTAAGACATAAGTACATATATAACTAATAATAGTGTTTAGGAAATGGTATTAACTTCTGATACTATTTTGAGTCTTAAGAATATTTTGTAATTTAATATAATACTTACAGTACAAATAGTACAATTAACACTAGAAATTATTGTAAATTAATTAATTTAAAGAAATAAAATAATACCGTTCGTTAGATTGATACCTATACCTATACCTATATATTTAATTTAATATAAAAACATTAGAAACAGTAAAAATAGTACAATATTGAATTTAGTAGGTATCTACCATCCATAAGAAAATAAGTTATCATAATTCATAATATTGTGTAAAAAAGCATAGAAAGTATAGACAATATTTTAATATTTAATTTAGTTAAAAATAAATAAATAAATAAACGGTACCTATGTAGAATAATTAATAGGTATGTAGTAATGAACAGAACAAACTGTTTAAATATGCGACTAAATATTAATAAAAAAAATATGATCTTAGGCAATAAAAAATAATATTTTTATCTTTTTTAAAACACTAGGTAATATTTTATTTTGGCTATTATTAGTTTCAATAAACTGAAAATTTTGAAACTATAAATTTCCATTTTCCATAAATTTAAAACGATTTTGATGAAGAAAATAGCATGTATTTAAAATAATTAAAATAAACACAATGTAACTGATGCAAGTGACACTAAATGTACCGGTGTTCCGTATACATAGGTAAGTTTAATAAATACTAAATGCATTTTAACATTTAGATTCTTATGGTTAATGTAAGTGTAAGTTAACGTACTTACTTGGTTATAGCAGAGAGACTTTTCTTGTTTTTTTTTAAAAAATTATTTTAAATGGTTACCTATAATGACGTAATGGATATGTGATCGGTTTATTTTCAAATCGACGAAATTCACACAATTTTAACTACTATTTAAACGCAGACGTGGAGGTGAATAATAAAAATACTATTTATATTTAATTTAAACATTACATCTAACATGGCATATTCGCATCGAACATTCCAGCTACACACCATCACAGTGAACTTACTTATGTATGATTTAATTATACTTTTATAGTTATATTGGTTAGTATGGTCGTGTATGTTTGTTAGTACCCATTTATTTTGTGTTAGAATTGGTCGCTTTTCCATCCGAAACAACCAAGAATCCAAACTGCCCAACTGTGTAAGCCTGGACCTATGTTGCGCGATCGCCGTTGCATTAGTACATGAACACCTATGGTTTTATAAACAAATAAATGTTTGTATCATAATAGCTTTTAATATCATCAAGTTCAATTTTTATTTATAAATACAATTTTCTTACCTAACTGATCACGCTTGTTATTTCATTTTTCCATAGTAAAATTTTTGTTTTATTAATAATGATTTTATAATATATTTTTGAATAATTTTTATATTTTTATATTTCACATTTTTTATTGCATATTTTACAATTTTTTCATGCATATTTTGCCTTTTTAGCTCCTTAATCTGTTGAGCCCTACTACAGTAATAACTATATAATATATAGGTATATATTATTTAAGAGATTCGAAAATAGGACTTTTTAC
Organism: Aphis craccivora; assembly: GCA_009835225.1. Taxonomy (NCBI): domain Eukaryota; kingdom Metazoa; phylum Arthropoda; class Insecta; order Hemiptera; family Aphididae; genus Aphis; species Aphis craccivora. The sequence continues at coordinate 131,068 of VUJU01000246.1, forward strand.
AAAACTAAAAAATATATAGTCTTTTAAAAAGAATAATTCGTTTTCAATCTATCCTAAAAGTATTAAAAATAACTCTTACAGAAAATAGCCTTTTAATTGACGAAATATTTTCCAACAGAATATTATAATCCTCCGTGATATCAGTTTAAATAAACAACCTGAATCCAGACTCATTAGCCATCACCTGACAAAAACAATCAGCTGTCAGTCTCAGGATATCAGACATCAAACAGTTGCAGAAGACCTGTAGCATAAAACGTTTGCTACCATTTATTTACACTTATAATTTTGCATTCCACTTTCTTATGTTCATAGCAAATAATGTTCCTAAATTTCTTACTTTTATATTAGTGAAAAGTTGAAACGGATGGTTTCACGCGTAACAATTTTTTCATCAAGATAAAATTGGTTCGGTCCACTTCCCTTTCTCTTGCCTGTCGATTTATGAATGACGACGATTTTCTAGCAAAAGGCGCCAGTTTTTTTACCTTATTTGTGTTGTTCGTATATACGTTTATGATTTGTTTTTTCTTTGTTTTTTTATTCAGAAAACTAAATCTCTCGATGGTCAGTTTTTCCAGCTTTGATGAGCTGCCATTGTAAGTGTAACGATCATAGTTCTTTTCGACGCTGGTATTATAGGCCACACGTTGATTTTTTACATCACTGCCCGAGTAAGCATAGTGATGCTTTTTTGCATCACTACATACACAGCACGCGTGACACTTGTTTGTGTTGATAGTGTTAATACTACGAGTTTTAGGATCAGAGATTTTAGACGATACTGATGATGAAATAGAGCTGTCATACAATTTGACAGGTGTGGTCTTTGGAGAAAGACGGGGCTGGGCGTGGATTTTTTTCCCTGGTAACTCATGTCCAGCCACCAAACAATCCGTTGTTTTGTGATAATGTTTTGTGTTAGCTGCTAGTTTATCTTTTACGTAACCTAGCAAAACATTATGTTTGGAACTTTTGGCTGTCAATGATTGTAATTTTGATGTTGAGACGCAGTCGTACACTTTAGTAGGTATGATTTTTGGTAAAACACGTTGCCGAATGTTTGATTTTGGCCCGGGTAAGTCACTCCCAGCCACCAAACTATGCGTTTTCTTATGATGTTTTTTATTATCTGTTAGTTTGTCTTCCACATCGTCTCTCCAAACTTTTGATTCGGAGTTTTTGCCCGTCAATGATTGAAATACTGATGCTGCGATGGATTCTTTCTTTAAGTCGCATCTCTGATCTTTAGGCACTTTTTTACTGGCTTTACATGACCATGATGTACTTTTATTGTACTTTATGGGGTCACTATTAAGTTTGGTAGGTTTGATTTTTGGCAAAACACGTAATTTATCTCCCATATCTCCTCGATCTAAATGAGTTGACTTTACACTGATCGCTTTGTGCACCGACAGTGATACGTCACTGTCGTTTTCGAAGATTGACCATGCTCCGTCTGAACTAAGTACTATATTTGATTGAGACTTCATAGTATTTAGGATTTTGCCAAGTTTAAATAACGTAGACACTAGACATACTATTTTTCAATAATTAACTTAAAAAAAGATCAATCATCTAAGAAAATATTACATATTATAGATAAATACAATCAATGAATTTGAGATTCAAATAAAATACCTATCAAATGTCTATAAATAAACGAAATTCTCTATGGCAGCACCATTAACCGATGATATTCTATTAATTTTAATTTAACATTAACAATCGATTTATTTTTAGCCAGTAAATAAAATTGTATTAGATGTAAGTATCGAATTTAGTGGTACAATTCTGTTGTGACTCAGATTGCGTATATATCTATAGGTATTATATATATGACGTTTAAAAATAAATTTAAATTTAAAAAAATCGAGTCAAATTAAAACGATGAAATATCAGTAAAACAAATTGTGATGTTTTCGAGTGTGAAAATAAAAGTCAGTCCGCAGTCGTATAATATAGTAAAGAAAATATGAACTAAAAAGAGCAATGGATAAATTATGGTAATCTCAGCTAAGAAATAAATGTGAAATTAAAAAATTTTAATTTGTATACCTAATTTACGTATTATGAAAATGAACGAATGAAAGGAAACTAAAATTCAACTAAAATGAAAATATTAATTATTTGACCGGGAAGTGATTTAAGTGCTAGAGCACAAAAAAAAAAAACAATTATACAATCTAAAGTCTAAAGGATGTCAAATTACAAGTAGGAAACAACATTTCAAACGACGAATTTAAAGCATCAACTGGCTGGTTTTAAAATTTTAAAATTCGACATAACATTGCTTTGTTAAATATTGCGGTGGGTTGAAAAATGTTGATGAATGGAAGGTAAAATTAAAATTAATAATTGAACTATTAAAGATTATGAACCTAAAAATATTTATAATGTTAATTAGAAGGGTTTATTTTATTTATTTAGGTACGCAAGCCAAACATTATCGTATATCAATGAAAAGTGAAAAGTGTAAAAGATGGTAAGCTTTACCATTATAACGTTTACGAGATATTTGTGTACTAATATTAAAGGAGAATTTGAAAAATCAAGTATAATATGGTTAAATAAAACAATATACCTATTCGTCCAACTACCCTAAAATATTAAAAGTTATCATTAAAATCGATAAATCCACAACGGCCAAAACTATTACAAAACAATACTTTGAGTATCTATATATCTCTCTATAGGTACATATTTTGAAAACACAATAACCGCTTTCCCGTTGCATAGTTGTTAGACAAGTAGGCAACATCAGTATATTATATACTCATGTATACTCATAATTAGTACATATTAATATATTATAAAAGTATGTTATAGTAATTATTAAACAAGTAGGTATGTCCAATTACATAAAAGTAATAATTATTATTATTTTAAATATATGCGAATTATGTGTAGTCGTGTAGGTCAGCAACTCATCAGCCACTTAGCTTTTCTGGTGGTCGAATTGGTTGAAACAAAAATGTTTGTTTACTTTTCTTATGACTTATAGGAATACTTTTTGTGGTGGTCTGCAGTCGCCAGTCTGATCGATTAGTTAAGTTTTTAGTTTATTAATTTTAAAGAAGATATCTAAGTATTATCTTATATCGATATAAAGTAATTAACTATTTAAGTATATCTCTTTTCTTGATTATTTACTTTGATTTACAAACTTATCTGTAATTTTAAAGTTGAATAATATTAATATAAATACCGAAGTTGAACTAACACTCAACTTTATATACAATTAAATATGAAAATAATATTATGTAGAAAATAGGAATGTATGATTATACGAATTCCAACACGAAATGTTTTGTATATTATACGAGAATATGACTTCAGAATGTGTTTTAATTTTGTAAAACGTACTAATATAGATACTCTAAAATTTGAGTTGACAATTACCGTAATATCAGGATAAAATTTAAAAATTTTGACATCAATAAAAATGTCCTGTGTTTATTATTTTTGTATTGTAATGATGACAGTTGTACACGTACACAGGTACTTATATACTACAAAAGTACAAAATAAGTTGGTGTTATGTATAAAAATAATGTTTCCAGTATACCAATGTACACTACTGAGCACTGTGTATAGTATAAAATATAAAAATATAATTTTTAGTTCTACGCGTAACCTATACCATACGTTTTGATATATTTATACGTAACTACGTAAGAAACACTGTGATTACATAAAGCATACCTACAAACGACTTAAATGATTATGAATATATCATATAATATTTAAATATTATATTATAGAGTAGAATACTCTACTTAACTACTTAATCGAAATAAAAAAAATGTATGAGTCAATTTTGAAAATTCCGCCCCTGCTAAAGTGCCGCTCTAGGCACCTGCCTAGCTCGCCTATACCTTGAGCCGGCCCTGAGTTTATCGTCATCGATGTTGTGTATAAATGAGCCGAAATCGAATGCATAACCAGTCCAAGACATTTTCGAAATAAAACCCATGAATTCAAATCCCTTGTCTAATTTCAACAAAATAAAGAAAACCATTAATAATAAATTTATTTTTATTGATTCGATTACAGCTGATACAAAGTTACTACTTACTATTACCAGGTGATTCTAGTTCTGTAAAAACGTATGATTGTATTCATATTAACAATAAAACGAATTTTTAGTACCTACTTATTTCACATTGATAGTCTGTATAGTGTTCGAATGTTTTTCGTATACTTACAAGTTACAACGATTGTTGAATCGTCCTA